>ML418880.1:1413-104617 GCA_005239525.1 Nicotiana knightiana | reverse complement strand
AATTTACTAGACGCACTCTCTCAAGTTAAGCTAGCTAGATTGCATTACAGTTCACTTTAGATTCAACCTGAAGTATCGTTATTTCTAATACAACTTCTAAACCCTCAGTTATGACTTTCGTCTATACTCCGGGAGTGATGTTGTTCAAACAACTACCTAAATATGCACTCTCTCTCAAGTAGATACATAATAAATAGGAACAGCTAATTGAGGGCCCTTCAATCAACTACAACAAGAACGTAGTTGAACAAATAGAGATTAATCAACCAATCAAAACTATATTAATATCACAATAAGTTTATCCCCCAACGGGTTCCACCAAAACCCTAGATTAAGAAAATTAGCTACTCATATTCATAAGAATCAATTCTAAAATAACTTGCATAATTGAACTACAAAATAATAAATAAGAGCTATAAAAATCAATGTTTTCTTCACTGAGTAGTAATCCACAGGTTTTTCTTCACTTCAATGGCTTCCTTCCTTCAAGTTGTGTTTTTTTGGGTCTATTTATATGTTTGGGATAAACCCTAAACATGTAGGAGACTTCTATTCAAACCGGGAAACACTTAAAACCTTCAAAACTCGGAATTGACTTGACCGGGACCCAGGCGTTAAGGCTCAAACGCCCCATTATAGCCAGGCTAGGCCTGGCTTTAAGGCCAAAACTCCCCACTATAGTCCGGGTTGCTCCTTTTCGACTCTTGAGCGTATTTTTGACGTATTTGCATCTATTTAGCTCGGCTTCCATCTCCAATTCACCTACACATGAAATAGACTCCATTATGCACATAAAAAGTGTATCTTTATCATTAACGCACATAAAATGTAAGTCACATAACATGTTAAACCATGAATTCTAGTCACACATCAAGCTCATTGTTCCTACTGATTTGCCTTAGCTTATTATATATCTCTGTTCGTATCTTTATATTGTTTTACTATAAAAATGCAATAGAGCCTTAACCTGACCTCGTCACTACTTGACTTGGGTTAGGCTTGGCACTTACAGGGTACCAATTTCTGGTATACTCATGCCCTTTCCTGAACATGTTTTTCGTGTGCAGATCCAGGTACCAGCGCTTAGTTCCATGGCTAGGGGTCCGAGCAGCAGCTTTTAGGAGATCGAAAGGTAATTCTGCCGCGTCAGCAGAGTCCTTCGAATCACCTTCCACTCCAGATTTAGATAGATTTCTTTTTCATGTAAATTCCCTCTCGTTGTATAGATCCATTTTGAGACAGAGCTTATGACTAAGGTGATATTCCGGGTTTTGGGAAAGTTGTATTTTTTATGCACCAAGTGGCGATGTTTCTTTGTAAACTCACTTATTTCGTCTTTATTTCTATTGCTTTCATTAATATGTGTTTCCGCAATTAGGCTTACCTAGTCGTAGAGACTAAGTGTCGTCACGATGCCATCGGAGGGAAATCAGGTCGTGACACAAATATATAGCTCAAATAAATTGAAGTCTAGTTAAGCTAAATACTCATGCTAGTACTTAAGACAATCATGACTTAATCAAAGAAGCAGTTAGGCAAACACTTGAGTTGGCCAAATACATGAACTAAACAGACATGGCAGGGGATTTAAGCAACAAATTGACTGATTACATGTTCATGGTGTGCAAAGTTCATAATAGGTATAGAATTAACAAGAAGTGGATGAAACAAATTGAACCTTAGACTAACCAATGAGAGGATTCATATTATTCGAAATAACTTAGTCTTAAGCTAACAGTGTTACTAAATGAGATCATATAATCATGTGAAAGACATAAGCATACTGGAAATGATATAGGTTGGTCAAGCGAAGTGTAAAGAATGAAATTGCAAAGGTTAGGGCATACCAGATAAGTAAGAAAATAAGCAAGTATGCCACAACAGGAAAATCCCAGAGTAACTTGGCATGGGATTTCAACCGGCCAAAACAAGAGATACTTAGCAGAGAGATCAGAACACAAGAGAGCTTAAGTTTTTAGTGAGAATAGGAGAGTTCGAGTCTTTTTTCTCTTTCTCCTTTTAAAAGGGAGAGGGAGAAGGGGTTTAAATAGTAGTCAACTAGGCAAATAAATAAGGTAATAAGTGAATCATACACAATTAAGGAATGGAAATAATTCTCAGAATCAATTGAAGTCAGGGTTCAATCAATTAACAGCCATAACAGCGTGTAATCAGGAAAGTATTACTTAAAATAAGGAAAGTATCAATTAACAGGTAGTCTCACAGCAAATAAGGTAAGGATATAATGAATCATGGTAGGTTGAATGTAACTAAAGAAAACATCAACACCATACGAGAAAAGAAAAAGTAAAAGGAAATCAATAGAAGATTTCAAAGCCCTAATTTTGGGGTAAACCATAAAATCAGCGGAGAATACAAGGTACATAAGGTAGATAAGAGGATTTTCAAAAAGGTAAACCATAAAATTAGCACAATAATCACATAATGAACCTAGATAGTAGTTTTAAGGATAACATAATCGACCTATATTTGATTTAACTAAGATCTCAAAAACCCTAATTTTAGGTAAACACAAATTGGTAAAGCAATAAAGGCAAGGCATTGTCTATTTCACTAAAAGCGTATAGATGGAGAATTATTAAGGAAAAACATAAGATGCGAACCAAATCTAGTTCGATTAAAGAATGTTAAAACCCTAGTTTAGGTAACTAGAATATTTAATGGAAAATAGGCAGATTTATGAGTAGCAAAGTAAATATAGATGGAGAACAGCATAAAAACAAATAGAAGTCGAACCAAATATTGTTCGAATCAAATATCTGAAAACCCTAACTTTAGGTTAGGTACGAATCAGTACAAGATACGAAAATATTCATACTCACAAAGATTAGGATGAACCCAGACGGAAATAACCAACATAAGAGATTTTGAACCAGATCTGGTTCGAATATCTCGAGATCAACTTTCCATTTGAGGCAAGTTAGTTCAGTAACATAAAAAACGAGTAGCTGCTAAAGAGGTAAGACCATATATAGCAAAGAATCGAGGAATGATTCCATTCCTGGTAGGAATCAAAGGGGAAATGGGTGACGGCGGGTTAGGGTTTGAGAGGAGAGAAAAGGGAGACGAGAGTGTTTGAGGGCGGGGTTTGGTGGAAATGAGTTAGGGTTGGGGTGTTTGGATTAGATTTTAGGCTTGGTGGGTTAATTTGGACGGGTATGGCTCTGGTTGGACGGGTATGGGCATTTGGGTACTGGGATTAGTGTATTCGGCTGGGGTAATGGGTTAAGCTAGGGCCCGGAATTAATTAAAAAGAGGCTAGATTTTAAATACCTAATTAAACCTGTAAAATAATTTATAAAAGAATAATTAATAAATAATAAAATGTCATTTATACATGGAAATGATTTTAAATAATTACTTAACATTATAAAAATATAAAAAGTCATTTTCTGTGTAAATAAGGTGATTATGCATATATGTGGTTATTATTGCAAAATATTACAATTATAGCCTAAATATGCAAACATAATTATACATAAACTGTTTAAAGCTTAATATGAATAAATTTATGAAAATTAAGTAATAAATCATTATAAAATTATTTGTGATGCAATTAATAATTATTTAGATAATAACAACGCCAGAATAAATTGGTTAAAAGCCTTTAAAATTATGGAAAATTATAGAAAAATACTGGTTGATGCTCATACCATATTTTGAAAGTATATATGTATTTACAAAATATATATGGGTAAAATTAGGTATCAACAATTGCTCCTCTTTTTACCCGGGAAGGATGAAAGAGTTGTCGGGTAAAGACATGATGATCAATTTTGACCGAATAGGGCGATTTGAAAGATATGGGTGGCACTCCGGTTTTCAAGCTACCTACATATCCCCGATTTTACAGGAATCAGGCCGAGTGTAGTTCTGGATCCAACGGTGGAATAAACCGATGGAGTCATCGCAAGAACGGAAAAAGGTTTTGAGTAGGATTACTTGGGATTGAAACGGTTATGGGTGAGCGGTTAGGTTTGGAATAATTTAAGGAACTGGAGCAGGATTTCTCCTATTGGGATAACGGTTACTCACTGGGTTACCTGCAAGTCTACAAAAGTATACTGCGAGCACATATGTATAAATTATTGCGTAATTTAAACATGATGCAAATTCCCTTCGGACCATGAAGATTGTCTTTGGACAGTGAGGATGACGTCCTTAGACCATGATGTCCCGGGCCATGAATTGTGGTAAGGGATTCGCATGCCATGAAATGATATTCTCGGGCCATGAAGATCTTGCCTCCGAACCATGACACCTTTGAATAATGATGTGCAAATTTTGGGAGATCCTCAGGCTATGACATGATGTCTTCCGGCTATGAGGATGGTTCCTTTAGACTATGATGCCTTCGGACAAGTTGGCTATATTTTAGCCCATGAGGTGCAGAGACATGATGCTAGAGGTAACAAGACAAAGCTTAGTCTTATGTGAAGTTGAGGGTAGAGCTTAGCCCGAGAGAAGAGAACATGAAAGAGCGAGACAGTGCTTAGTATCGTGCGAGATTCGGGATAGCGCTTAGTCCCATGCAAAGAGAAGGCAGTACTTAGCCTTATGCGAATGGGAGGCAGGGCTTAAACTCATGCAAGTAGAGGGACAATGCTTAGTCTCGAGATTCGGGAAATTTCCTAGTCTCATGCAAAGAGAAGGCAGTGCTTAGCCTTATGCGAATGGGAGGCAGAGCTTAGCCTCATGCAAGCAGAGAGACAATGCTTAGTCTCGAGATTTGGGACATTTCTTAGTCCCATGCAAAGAGAAGGAAGTACTTATCCTTATGCGAATGGGAGGCATGGCTTATCCTCATGCAAACTAAGAGGCAAAGCTTAGCCTCATACAAGGAGAAGGCAGTGCTTAGCCTTATGTGAATGGGAGGAAGGGCTTAGCCTCATGAAAATGGAGAGGCAAGGCTTGGTCTCATTCAAGGAGAAGGCAGTGCTTATCCTTATGCAAATATAGAGGCAGGGCTTAGCCTCATACAAGTGATTTGTGACAGGGCTTAGTCTCATACAAAGAGAGAGACAGTGCTTAGTCTCGTGCAGGGAGAAGGGAGTGCTTAGCCTTATGCAAATAGAGAGGCAGGGCTTAGCCTCATGCAATATTGAGACAATGATTAGTCTCGTGCAAGGAGAAGGCAGTGTTTAGCCTTATGCAAATGGGAGGGAGGGCCTAGCCTCATGCATATGGAGAGACAAGGCTTAGTCTCATGCAAGGAGAAGGCAGTGCTTAGCCTTATGCAAATAGAGAGGGGGGGTTTAGCCTCATGCAAGTGTTTTGAGACAGGGTTTAGTCTCATGCAAAGAGAAGGAAGTGCTTAGCCTTATGCAAATAGAGAGTCAGGGCTTAGCCTCATGCTAGTGTAAGAGTAAGAGTGAAGTGTTCTTAGCTAGAAATGTGTTTTGTGCATAGTGATTATATTGTTGCGACGCTGCTTATCATGATGAGATAGTCCTGTATCCAAAGAATATTTGTGAGTTTTGGGGGGGAGATTTGTTCATGTCTTTGATTGCTTGATCTGCTCCGTTCTGTCTGAGGATCTTGCTCTAGTTTTCAGAGGTAGCATTTGGCTAAAAGTAAAGTTTCTTTCCAAAAGCATGCGTGTATAGTTTTCATAGTAATATGCGATTTAGAAATTAGTTAGATGAACCAGTAACTGTGACATAATTAGGGACACTGTGACTTTCTCTGCCATAGAATTTTGAGGGTCCTTCTCCAAATTCTGTCCTAGTTAACTAGATGAACTTTCTGACCGTTCTGTGTGTTGTGGTTGACTGAACTTACTTTGGAATTTTGGAGGTCCTCAAAATTCTGCCCCAGTTTCTGATTATGAGAAAAATGGAAATTTTACTGAATTGTGACCGAACCCACAGGGCTGCCTACATATCCCCTCTTAAACGGGAATCAGGTCGAGCGTAGTTCAATTTACATCATATGAAGAAGCATAAAATGGTTTCCATATAGTATATTTTGACTGCATCTGAATTGATAGGCTTTGGCCAGATTTCTTTGTTCATCTCTGAGAGTATGAGCGCTCCTCCTGTCAATACTCTGTGAACCATGTAAGGACCTTGCTAGTTGGGAGAGAATTTTCCTTTGGCCTCATCTTGACGTGGAAAGATACATTTCAGTACCAGCAGCCCCGGCATGAAATGTCTTCGCTTGACCCTTTTGTTGAAAGCCCTGGACATTCTGTTCTGATAGAGTTGGTCGTGACACACTGCATTCATCCTCTTTCCATCTATGAGGGCTAATTTCTCATAGCGGTTCCATATCCATTCTGCATCGTTGAGTTCGGCTTCTTGTATGATTCTTAAAGAAGGAATTTCTACCTCGGCGGGAATGATAGCTTCGGTTCCATAAACCAGCAAATAGGGAGTTGCCCCGGTTAATGTGCAAATTGTGGTACAGTATACCAGTATGGCGAATGGTAATTTCTCGTGTCATTGCTTGTGATTCTCTACCATTTTCCTTAGTATCTTCTTGATGTTTTTTTCGGCGGCCTCCACCGCTCCATTTATTTGAGGCTTGTATGTTGTGGAATTCTTGTTCTTGATTTTGAAAGTTTCACACATGGCTTTCATCAGATTGCTGTTGAGATTGGCGGCATTGTCACCCCAAATCGACACACAATCCGATCTCTGACGAAATCCACGATGACTTTCTTGGTTACCTCTTTGTAAGATGCAGCTTCAACCCATTTGGTGAAATAGTCGATGGCCACTAAAATGAAATGGTGCCCGTTTGAAGCGGTGGGCTCAGTTGGGTCGATGACATCCATTCCCCAGGCAGCAAAAGGCCAAAGTGAGCTTGTTGCATTAGGCTCGTTTGGTGGCACCTATATCATTTCCGCATGTATCTGGAATTGGTAGCATTTCTGAACGTACCGTATGCAGTCTGTTTCCATGGTCATCCAAAAGTATCCGGCCCTAAGTATCTTCTTGGCTAAGACAAAACCATTCATATATGGGTCGCAAGTTCCAGCATGTATATCCTCGAGAAATTTGGAAGCCTCTTTTGCGTCAACACACCTTAACAGTCCCAGATTGGGAGTTCTCTTGTACAGGGTTCCTCCACTTTGGAAGAAGTGATTGGAAAATATCCGAAGGGTGCCTTTTTTGAGTATGGTTTGCATGCTCCGGGTATTCTCCTTTTGTCAAATATTCTTTGATGTCGTGGAACCAGGGATTTTTGTTTGTTTCTTCTTCAACATGAGCACAGTATGCAGTTTGATTATGGATCCTCACCGGAATGGGATAGATGAAATTCTTTTCTGGATGTCGTATCATTGATGACAAGGTGGCCAATGCGTCTGCGAATTCATTCTGAATTCTGGGGACATGCCAGAATTCTATCTTTGTGAACCTCTTCTTCATTTCTTGTACATGATGCAGATATAGCAGTATTTTGGAATTTCTTCGTAGCCCATTCTCCTTGTACTTGATGTACCAGCATGTCTGAATCGCCGATTACTAACAGTTCCTGAATATTCATATCAACAACCATATTGAGCACTAATATGTAGGCTTCATATTTCGCCATGTTGTTAGTGCATGGGAATCAGAGTTTTGCAGACACCGGATAATACTAACTGGTTTCTGATACCAAGACGGCTCCGATACCTACTCCTTTGAAGTTTGTAGCTCCGTCGAAAAATATTCTCCAATCGTCATAGGCTTCAGCAATATCTTCTCCTATGAATGATACATCCTCATCAGGAAAATACATTTTTAGGGGTTCGTATTCTCCTCCTACAGGATTTTCAGCAAGATGATCTGCTAATGCTTGTCCCTTGACTGCTTTCTGAGTTACATAGATGATGTCGAACTCATTCAGCAAGATTTTCCACTTGGCCAGCTTCCCAATAGGCATGGGTTTCTGAAAGATGTACTTCAGGGGATCCATCCTTGATATAAGATATGTAGTATAGGCACAGAAGTAGTGCCTTAGCTTCTGAGCTATCCAGGTTAGAGTGCAACAAGTGCGTTCCAGCAGAGAGTATCGTGCTTCACAAGGAGTGAACTTCTTGCTTGAGTTGTATATGGACTGCTTCTTTCTTCCCGTCTCGTCATGTTGTCCCAGAACAAAACCGAAGGCTCCATCTAGCACTGCAAGGTAGAGTAGTAGTGGTCTACTAGGATATGGTGGGACTAAGACTGGTGGTATGGACAATTATTGCTTGATTTTGTCAAAATCCTTTTGACAATCCTCGATCCAATTAGTTGCGGCATCCTTCTTCAGCATTTTGAAAATCGGCTCACATATTACTATAGACTGTGCTATGAAGCGGCTGATGTAGTTGAGGCGTCCCAAGAAACTCATCACATCATTCTTGTTCTTTCGTGGTGATAATTCATGGATGTCTTTAACCTTTGACGGGTCCAACTCTATTCCTCAGCGACTAATGATGAATCCCAACAATTTTTCGGCAGGAACCCCGAATGCACACTTTGCGGTATTTAACTTTAGATTGTACTTTCGCAGCCGGTCAAAGAATTTCCTCAAATCTGCTATGTGATTTGTAGCCCTCTTGGATTTGATGATGACGTCGTCAACATATACCGCTATTTATTTATGTATCATATCATGGAAGATCATTGTCATAGTCCTCATGTAAGTGAACCTAGCATTCTTTAGAGAAAACGACATCATTTTGTAGCAGTACACTCCCCATGGTGTAATGAAGGTTGTTTTCTCTGTGTCTTCTTCATCCATCCAAATTTGATGGTAACCCGCGAAGCAATCTACAAAGGACTGGAGTTCATGTTTGGCACAATTGTCGATCATAATGTGTATATTTGGTAGCGGGAAATCATCCTTGGGACTTTCTCTGTTTAGATCCCGATAATCAACACAGACTCTGACTTTCCCATCTTTCTTTGGAACTGGTTCAATGTTACCCAACCAGGATGGGTATTCAACCACTCTGAGGACCTTGGCTTTGATCTGTTTGGTGACTTCCTCCTTGATTTTCAGGCTCATATCTGGTTTGAATTTCCTGAGTTTCTAGTTCACTGGCGGACACATTGGATTTGTAGGTAACTTGTGAGCTACTATGGATGTGCTCAAACCTGTCATATCTTCGTATGACCATGAAAATATGTCCTCATATTCTTTCAGGAACCGAGTGTATTCTTCTTTCTCTGACAGCGACAAATAGATGCTTACGCGGGTTTCCTTGACGGTTTCGGAGTCTCCCAAGTTGACTATCTCGGTCTCGTCCAGGTTGGACTTCGGCTTGTTTTCAAATTTCTCCACTTCTCTGACAATTTCCTCAGGTATTACATCTTCTTCTTCTATTTCTTCCAAGTCACTGTCCTTCTGTTGCATTGTCTCATTACATGTCACAGTGTTAGTTCATCAAAATAAGAAATAGTGATGTTGTAGGGATAAAGATATGAAAGGAATATAGTAATAATAAAACATCAAGACATTTAAAATGTTAAACAAAATGATTTCAAATAATTTTTTTCGAATCGGAACACTGAAAATATTATTTAAAGAAAAATGCCAAAGAGGGAATCATTTTCAAAAGTAAACAATGCTATCAGCCTTGCTACCCCGGGACTCGTCGGGCCCTTGATGGTTTGGAGGTCCAGTTCTTGAGAGATGCTCCTTTCTCCACTGTTTAGATAGTGAGGCCTTCTTCCTCATCCTCCTAAACTATTACACAACAATCCATATTATCGTCTTCCAAGAACAAATTCCTCAATGCTGCCAAGGCTTCTTCTTCCTCTGATCCCCATATTGTATCGGCTTGATGGAAGGTTTTATTCAGGTGCGGCACAGGTTAATCAAGAGTATAATATGGACCATTCCATGGTGGCGACCCATTCCGATATTCCTACCATGTATACTGATATCCGAGCCCGAAGGTTGTGCCCTGGCGCTTCAGCTGTACTAGTTTGGAGATACCTTGAAGCTTTTTACCAAGCCCCTTACCAGGTTCATACCTTGACCATGCCAGTATGCTCTCCATTTTTCTACTCCACCATTTATCTTTCTCAATCGCGTTAACACGCTCGATGCGATGGTAGGTTTCTCTACCTAACTTCCTTCTATTTTCTACCACCGGAACAGTCTGACTGGTTTAAATGGGGTTCCTCCCGTCTCCATGAATGATCACTTCTTGATGATTCCATTCAAATTTTACCGCTTGGTGCAAAGTAGACGTGACACATCCAGCGGCATGTATCCAAGGCTGTCCTAGCAGCAGATTGTAAGAGGCGGATATGTCTAGCACCTGGAATTCAACATCGAACAAGGTAGGACCCATTTGCAAGAATAGGTTGGTTTCTCCAATCGTGGATCTTTGTGACCCATCGAATACTTTCACATTCATAGATCCTGCTTGTATTTCATGTAGGCCCTTGTCCAACCTCTTCAGAGTTGTCAGCGGACAGATGTTAAGGTTGGACCCTCCTATCAGAACTCTGGCAATGAACTTGTCTTCACATTGCACTGTGATGTGCAATGCCCTGTTATGGCTTAATCCTTCAGGTGGCAATTCGTCTTCATGGAAGGTGATCTTATGGTTTCCAACACTTGTCCCTCCATATTGGCCATTTCTCCGCTAGTAATGTTGTTGTTGTTGGGCACATATGCTTCATTCAGTACCTTCATCAGAGCATTCCTGTGTGCTTCGAAATTTTGCAGTAACGATAAGATGGATCTCTGGGCGGGAGTCTTATTCAGATGATCAACAACAGAATACTCCCTTGCTTGTACTTTCCTCCAGAGGTCGTCCGGACCAGTTTCAATGATGGGTTGTTTGTTAGAAACTTGCTTACTGGTCTCTCCCAAATGCTCAGGTGTGTAAATTCTGCCCGTTCTAGTCATCCCTTGTGCAGCGCCAGACTCTTCCATCTTTTCTTTCCTCTTTTTGCTAGCCTCGGCAACATAATCCCAAGGTACATCATTGGAACTGAAGGGATGTGTGGATTTCACCTCACAGTGAAGGGTGTGGATACTTCTACCTCATACAAAGCAGGTGTAGCAGCAGGTGGTGTTACTTCTAATTCAAAGGGAGCCGATGCGGCTACCAATACTTTGACTGGAGGTTGTACTTGTACCATAATGGGATTGAGCGTGACTGCCAGCTTCTTAGGATCATGACCTTCCCGAATAAGTCCGATTGATCCCTCGGGATACCATTCTTCATCGGTTTCTGTTACATTGACTCCTTCCCCCCTATGATCTGGGAGGGGGTTGTTGCGGACATTGGGTGTGGTTTCTTTCACCTGTATGACCTTGGTATCAATCAGTTTTTGGATCTTATCTTTCATGGTGCGACATTCATCAATAGTATGTCCCTTCATACCGGAATGGTTCGCACATGTATTGTTTGGGTTGACCCATTGTGATGAGTTTTACATAGTCACGGCGGGAATAGGGGTGACATATCTAGCAACTTTTAATCTTTCATACAATTGGTCAATGGGTTCAGCAATAGGAGTGTATTGTCTAGGTGGTTTGCGATCAAAATTAGGCCTGGGTTTTTGGTAATTTGGACGAGCTGGAGGTTAATGATAATAGGTTGGTTGGGTATTATAGGTGTGTTAGGCGGTAACGGTTTGAGGATATCTAGGATGTGAAGGTTGGTATATGGGTGGAGGTGTTTGGTACACAAATGGAGATTTCGGACCTTGGGCAACCGTTATTGTTCCCACTTCTTTCTTTTTTAATATGCCACCTGATCATAGTGCTTTATTCGTGGCCTACATTGCCTCGAAATCTTTCACCATTCCACTTTTGATACCTTCCTCGATCCTCTCTCCGAGCTTGATGATATCGGAGAACTTGTGATTCTCGATTACCATTAACCTTTCATAATATTATGGATCCTGAGCCTTGACAAAGAATTTGTTCATCTTCTCTTCATCTAATGTCGGCCTGACCTTTGCTACTTCTGACCTCCATCGAGTAGCATACTCGCGGAAAGTCTTAGTGGGCTTCTTCTTGAGATTCTGGATATAGAAGACATCTGGTGCATTTTTCGTGTTAAATCTGAACCTATCCATGAAGTCTGACACCATGCTTACCCAATTAGCCCATTTTCTTGGGATTTTGACTTATGTACCAAGACAGAGCGTCTCCAATAAGGCTTCTCATGAACAGCTTCATGCGAATCCTTTTGTCCTTTCCGACCTCTACAAGCTTATCACAGTAAGTTCTTAAATGAATTTTTGGGTCACCCGTTCCATCGAACATCTCGAACATAGGAGGTTTGTAACCCTCCAGCAGTTCCACATCTAGCTGAATGCATAAATCCTCACAATTTGAACCTTCGATTCCTTTTCCTCCTTCAACGCCCTGAACTCGGCTTGATTCCAGTGTGTATGAGATTGGCTGAGCGGAGTGGGGTAAGGTTTCCACGTATATGCGATTGTTTTGGTGAATGTCGGGAGTTTGGGTGTAGTGGTGATCATTGGTCGAATTTTAGGGATCGGGGATAGGCTGAGGGGTATTTTGAGGAGTGTGATAAGTGGTTTGCGGACATTGAGTCAAGAGATGCTGATGTTAAGGAGGTGTAGGTATGGGTAAAGGATTTTGAGGAGGGGTTGTATATTGGTGGGGTGCAGGAGGATTCTGCGGGCGTTGGTTGGGTGTACTCTGGGTTTTGGGTATTTGGATGGTTGATGTCTGGGACGTTTAGTGTGAGGGAGAGGTTTGCCAAATTACGGACCCGATCAAGCTCACCCTGTAGTTCAAGTATCTTTTGTTCAAGCCGCGAAACCAAGTCATTTGGTGCCGGAGTACTCCGACCATCAGAACTTTCCACATTCTCAACATGTGTGGGGTTGTCTTTTCTGACGCCACTCATATTGTCCATCTTAGCTTTCCCTTTGACTTTTGATGCACTTGGAGGAGGAGGAGGTGGAGGGCCTCTGGATCTGGTGTGGTAAGCTGATGATGCCAGTATGCGTGAATCAACCTTAGGGGATGGGAATAATTAAAAAGAAGGAAAAACAAAAGGTAACCAAGTTAGTGAGAGTTCTAAAAAATGTTTCCAGTATTTAAACACATATTGCGGGAATGTATATCCGCGTCCTAACTTGGGAGCCTCATTATGCCCGAGGTAGGCCTAGCGACATGTAGATTTGGAGAATTTAATGTCAATAATTGCCTCATTTTATTAATGCAATAAATAAGACGAATCTAAAATGACAATAAGGTAAGTCACTAATGGCACTTGGCCTTATTACATTCGAAAAGTAAACGAATAAGCCTAATCTACTTGGTCCCAGAAGGACCTTCTCCAGGCCTGGTTCTCTTGGCTCCATCGATCAAGTTCCCCATGCCGCGCATGTTCTGCAGCAGGTATGCCCTGGCGAGATGCCCTTCTTCGATACCTTCAGCATTCTAGCAGCCTATGACTCTTTTCCTCATCTTTCCTTCAAGCTCCATCAAAACCTGCTCCAGATATTCAAGCCTTTCATTCGATCTGGTATCCATCTCCCTCCATTTGTTGATTAATTCCATATCGGCCTTGTGTTGTTCCAGATGCTCAGCCTCGGACTCGTGAACCCTTTTGCGCAGTCTATTATACTTCACCTATGCTTCGGCAGCTTCATCCATGACTCTGTTTCCTCCTCCGACCCCTGGCTCGACTATTCCCGCTATGAAGTACTCCAACCACGATGGGTAAAAGTACATATGCCCTGCGTGATATCGATCCAGCTCAATGGTGTCCCTTTCCACAATAACCTTCAAGTTCCACATATGTTGAGCTTCACATTTATATGGGATGTCATCATCTTGGAAATCCACCCTGTAGTGACTCGTTTTGGAGACTCGTGGTATAATCTGTTTTCTACCAGCTTGTCTCATGACCCTGATAGGAACATAAGGGTGTATACCCCTTAACCCGATCAACACCAAGTGTGGAATCTCCCTAGATCGGATGATGCACTCATTAGTGGGGAACCACTCGAACATCCAGTGAACCTGGTTCTCAGTCAAGTTGTCGAAAAATTTCACCCATTCTATAGCATTCTCCGGTTGAGCAAACCTGTCTGGGATGAAGGTCATTCTCTTGGGGTGATGAAAGGCTAGTGATCGTTCCACGATCTTCGTGGAAACTCTTGGAGGTATTGACCTCTCTAGAAATGTTCTAGCAACCAAATTTGTAGTAGCAGATTACAACCCTCGAAGTGTTTGAACTCTTCTGGCAGCGATCCAAGGCCCGATATATGTCTGCTATAATCATAGGGACAATGGTATATGTTTGTCCCTCGATTCCCCCCATTAATGCTTTGGTTACCATGGCCTGTCTGGTGTGAATTATGTCCTTTTTTCTTGGAAATACTATCATACCCAAGAAGCAGACGATAAACACGAAAACCTTGCAATGAATCCAACCCAAGGAAGTGATGGAGAACTCGTCATGAAAGATACGGTAAGATTTGCTGTGACCGTATCGTTCATAAAGGAAGTCGAAAGGTATATAGAACTTCTTCAAACACACAATTCGTCATTCTTTTTTAACACCAAGTCATCATTCTTTTCGAAGGAATCTATGAAATGCTCGGGTAATAATGAGTACCACGTCAAGGCTCCCCTCGTGAGAGTCTCACCAAATTTCTTTAACAACACGGACTCAATTTTGTGAGGAGCCAAATCATTTCCTTTTACCGCCATTATGTAGGTGGTAATGTGCTCCTGTGGATCTGAAATTTTGTCGTACTTCGGCACTTCAGGCATTTTGAACCGCTTTGGGATTAATTCCGGGGCCACACTCGGCTTGTAGGGTAATTGAATGTACTTCTTTGAGTTCGGGCCTTTTTAATACTAGAGGCACGCCCTGAAGTCGATCCATGGGGGCATTTACTCCCTTCATGAATCACAAATGTTCCTCCTTGAACGGGTCGTTATCGCTTTTGAGGCTAGACCTACTCCCTCCCCCCCCCCAAGCCCCGTCGGAACGAACTTCTCCCTTGGGAGTGCTGCTGTCGATTCTCTGCATCGTTTAATTTAAGGGAACAGCAGGAGGAATTGGATCTCTCCTGTTCGCATTATTTGAAGCACCTGATAATGCATGCTTTAGTTTCGTCACAACCCGGTCCTGCCGCGTGAGATGTCCCAGGATGATTTACTGTTGGTCTTGCAGGATCCTTACTGCATCCGCTACATGTTCCTTATTAGCATCATCAGGAGTCGTCTCTCGCACTTGTCTAGGGTAACTCCCGTCATACACCGGCATGGCGTCGTTCCCCTCATTGCTACTGTCGTTGATTGATTCCTCAAAATGAGGATGTTTCTCGAATTTCAGGATTATAAGTGTTGTTGTGATGACCCAAAAGGGTCATCCCGTATATTCTATCTAATTCTGTGTTCCAAGGTCATGAAAACATCCTTCTATCTCACCTCAATTTGCGTGTGCAGCCCAGGCGTGTAGCCAGGAAGCCTTTATGTGAAAAACTGATAAAAATGATAATTTTGTATTAGAAATTTGAATAAAGTTGACTTCAGTCAATATTTTTGGTAAATGGACTCGGACCCGTGATTAGACGGTCCCGGAGGGTCCATAGGAAAATCTGGGACTTGGGCGTATGCCCGGAATTGAATTCCGAGGTCCCAAATCCGAGAAATGAATTTTTAAAGAAAACTATTTTCTGAAAAATATAAAGGTTTTTTTTAAAATGAAATTTGAGGTGAAACCTGTGATATCGAGCTCGTATTATGGTTCCGAAGCTCAGTACAGGTTCGATATGATTTATATGTGTTATCTATGAAATTTGGTAATAAACGGACTTAGTTTGACGTGATTCGGACCTTAAATGCAAAACTTAACTTTTATAGAAGTTTTGAAGAATTTTCATGGACTTTCAGTTTAATTCATCGTTTTAGTGTTATTTTATGTGGTTTGAAACCTCGAGTTAGTCTGTGTTAGGTTATATGACTTGTGTGTGTGGTTGGACGGGGTCTTGGGGGCCTCGGGTACGTTGAGGATGCTCATGGGATGTTATTAGCACTTGGAAGACAGCTGAACCATTGATGGTTCTGGTGTCTCGCACCTGCGATGGACCTTCCGCAGGTGTGGCGAGGAGCTCACAAGTGTGGACTTGGCCCAATCCCTCAATCCTCGCAGGTGCGGTTAGTTTTCCGTAGATGCGGAGCCGCAGGTGCGGCCATTTGACCGCAGGTGCGACCCCAAGCCTTTTAATGGGTTTTCGCACCTGCGATGGTATTTCCGCAGGTGCGGGACCGCATGTGCGGTTGCATGGGCACAAGTACGGATATTGCTAGGAAATTATATCAGATGCGAGGGTTTATGTTATTTTCACCATTTTCGAATTGAGAGCTCGGGAGAGGCGATTTTTGGAGGCTTTTGCACATGGGTAACTTGGGTAAGTGATTTCTATCCATTATAGATCAATTTCCATGATTCCAATCTTAAATCCAACATTTAATTTCGAAAATTTTGGGTAGAAAATGGGGAGAATGGGATGAACTTCATAGACCAAATTGTTGAGTTTTGATTGGGTTTTTTACCTCCGATTTGAGAGATTTTCATATGTTTAGACTCGTGAGTGAATGGGTGTACGGAAAATATAATTTTTACCCGATACCGAGACATGGGACCAGGGAACTTTTGGGCGAATTTCCTAATTTTGCGTATTAGCTTCGGACTTATTAATTATTTTGTTTCCTTGTGATGATATTTACTCTATGCAATCGAATGGTCTAGATGTTGACCACCCGGAGTTGGGTACTCGTGGCAAGAGTGTGGTATTGAGTTGATTAGCGCAGTCAAGGTAAGTATCTTGCCTAACCTTGTGTGGGGGAACTACCCCTTAGAATTGAGTCTTCTATGTTGATTATAGTCCGCGTACGCGAGGTGACAGATGTGTACTCGAACTTATTTGACAATAGATTGTCCTTATAGGGATTTTGGGTCCTTATATTCCCCGTACATGAATTGAACTTGTTATATCCGAATTCCTAATTTCTAGTCTCATCTCTTCCTGTTCAATTTAGAAGTACTTGCCTAGCACTCCTTATTTCTTATATGATCTTAATTGACTTAAATGAAGACTTTGTTTTTC
The DNA here is from genome assembly GCA_005239525.1 of Nicotiana knightiana. Classification (NCBI taxonomy): domain Eukaryota; kingdom Viridiplantae; phylum Streptophyta; class Magnoliopsida; order Solanales; family Solanaceae; genus Nicotiana; species Nicotiana knightiana. The sequence continues at coordinate 87,551 of ML418880.1, read as the reverse complement.
CTACCGTTATGCTATGTCTTCCTTCATACGCTGCCTATGTGACTAGAACTAGTATAATCTCGCTCTATAAATTTCTAACAGGAAATTGGAATATCTATACATTGGTCAAGCATGCCCGTGAGTTGTACATTGTGATTTAAATGATTGTTCCTCTTAAGTACTACTTAGGTTTAATTGATGACCGCCCATGTTGATGGTATTCTTTGATGCTGCCTATTTACTGAGCATTTGTTCAAATTGAGTTTATTCGGTGAAGCTAATTGTCTAAGTGAGATTGGTTATAGATGATTCCCTTACGGGGATGATTTGATTTCTTGGTTGCGAACTTGAATATATAGAATCGTTGTTATGATTGTCTTGCTTTCCCCTCGTTATGTTGTTCTTTCTTTGTGTTTGGCATTCCTCTCAGTGGTTACTTCTTATGAGCGAGTTGTTACCACTTTTGTGATTTAAGTCTTTGTATTGATTTTCTCATCGCACTTTGTATTCGGCCTTGTTTGATTTCGCGCCGGTTGTGGAAATATATATTGTTTCTGTCGCATTCTGGTTGTTTTCCTCAGTGGTTGCATTACATTATTTAAATTGGGACTACGGACAGAGATTCGGGAGCTTTCCCCCTGTACTGCATCGCACATTTAAATTGGGACTACGGACAGAGATCCGGGAGCTTTCCCCTTGTACTGCATCACATATTTAAATTGGGACTACGGATAGTGATCCGGGAGCTTTCCCCCTGTACTGCATCATATATTTAAATTGGGACTACGGACAGAGATCCGGGAGCTTTCCCCCTGTACTGCATTGCATGACAAATTATGAGTGGCGGACTGAGTTCCGATCGTTTTATGATTGAGTAGATTTGGATCGAAAGATAGAAATATATATATATTGAAAACTATAGCTAAAAATTAATTATCTCCAGGAAAAGTTATGTCTAAAGGAATTCTTTTTCGAAAGTATATTGGAAAGCATTTGTCTTGCAGAATAATGATATTTGAAAAACAGTATTTGGGAAAGTATATTTTGAACATCACGTATTTTGATGATATTTGAAAGAGCAGCATTTGGAAAAGTATACTTTGAACATCACGTATTTTGATGATATTTGAAAGAGCAGTACTTGGGAAAATATATTTTGAATATCACGTATTCTGATGATAGTTGATAGAGCAATACTTGGGAAAATATATTTTGAACATCGCGTATTTTGATGATATTTGAAAGAGCGGTATTTGGGAAAGTATATTTGAACACCACGTATTTTGAAGAGACTATGTTGTTAAGATTTCTCTTTATAAAATAAATAAATATACATTCAGATAAAGTATGTTTCAAAGAAGAAATTTCTCTATACCGAAATGATTATATCTTTAAAGTTTTCAAAATGAACTCACGATTTAAAGGTTTTCACTCGAAGGTTTGACCAGTTTTATTGAGTTATTGGCTAAGGCCTGACGTGAATAAATTGATGCAGTGCTGAGTTGCTAGTTCTTTATTGGGTTGTAATTCCCGTCATTTGGATTGCATTCTTTCCATTCTCTTTGCGTATTTCTATTATGTTGTCCATTGATCGTGATTATTGAATTTTCTTCCGTATTATTCGATCGTATCATTAATTACATTGAGAAATCTTTAGATAGATATTTTGTTTCAGTCATTTATACATCTATGCCTTTTTACTTATTAGACCGGTGGTGTCTTGACTAGTCCTCATCACTACTTCACCGAGGTTAGTCTTGATACTTATTGGGCACCGATGTGGTGTGCTCACACTACACTTCTGCAAATTTTTGTGTGCACCTTCAGGTTATTGTTGTTGGTAGCTTCGTAGATCATTGCTGAGGAGACTCACGATAACCTGTTGCTGCGTTCGTAGGCTTCGGAGTCACCTTCCTGTTTTATTTCTACCCAACTGCACTTACTTATTCCTAGACAGTTGTATTTAGATTTGATAGAAAGACTTCGTATAGCTTATGACTTGTATTTACCGGGTTTTGGGAAATTGTAAACTTTGTCAAGAATTCTATTTTGAAAATTTTAAAATTCCTTTATTAGTTGTTGTTCAGTGGAAATGTTAGGCTTACCTAAGACTAGGTTCCATCACGATACCCAATAGAGGGAAATTTGGGTCATGATAAGTTGGTATCAGAGCTCTAGGTTCATAGGTGCTACGAGTCATAAGTGGGTTTGGTAGAGTCTTGCGGATCGGTACGGAGATGTCTGTACTTATCTTCGAGAGGCTACGGGACTATCAGGACAATTTCACTTCATTCATTCCTATCGTGCGAGTTCATTAATCTTGAAGGTTGAAATTATCATTCCATTCTCTCACCGATGGTGAGAACACGAGTTGCGGTTCCTGATGATGTTACCCAAAGCAAATGTCGCAAGGGTCAGAGACAGAGGCCAACGAGGGGAACGTGACGCAGTTAAGATGCCTACCAGAGCGGCCATTGAGGAGTCTCCAGTAGTCCTAGTTGGGGGACAGGTACTAGGGGTGCCTGTTGCTACCCCGGACTTCAGAAGGCTGGACCGCAGTTTTGAGTACAATTGGTATGTCGGCTCAGGCAGGGTTTATTCTAGTGCACCAGTTGCTTCACAGATCAGGGGAGGAGTTCAGACTCCCATCGTCTACACTCCAGAGCAGCGAGATCAAATTTGTCAAGTTTCAGTTGTCATGGCAGCACGGCATGTGGTTTCAGTTCAGCCTGTGATTAGGACAGAAACGTCAGAGGTAGAGCACCTTGGGATTTAGAGGTATTGGAAGTACCACCCATCTATCTTTCAGTGGATTGGCGGCGGGTAATGCCCAGGATTTTCTGGAGGAGTGTCGCCATATTCTTCGTACTTTGGGTATTGTGGAGACGAGCGAGAATGCTTTTGTCACGTCTCAGGTCCAGAGTAGTGGGTTGATCAGCGGTGGCGGCATAGGAGTTGGGGTAATCTGGCCGAGTTAGCTTCACTAGCATGGATTCAGTTTTTCGGAGATGTTTTGAGGGAGGTTGAACCTCAGTTCCTTGGAATGTTCGGCACGGAGTTTGAACAGTTGCGTCAGTTTGCCATGTCACCATTAGAGTACGCCATCAGATTTAGTGAGTGGGCCAGATATACACCTCACTTGATTGCTTCAGTTAGGAGGTGAGTCCGTAGATTCATTGAGGGACTCAGGCACGGTAGAGAATCTTGGGTCAACCAGTTCAGTTGCATTACCAGCTTCGCATGGGAGCGTTTCAGATATTCATGGGTCCCAGAGGATTAGTATCGTATGTTTTCCACAGCCACATCGGCAGAGATATTGTTTTCAGTGTGGAGATGTTAGCCACAGGGTGAGAGATTGTTCCAGGATTCAGGTGGGAGAGTTATGGCAGGGTGTTCAGGTGGATAGAAGGCGCCTAAGAGGGGGAGGCCCGACCCGTTGATGTGTTGCATATAGTTGGCTAGAGGTCATCGTGTCAGATATCATCACCCAGGTATGGCTTGATGTGCTAAAGTAGGGTACCATTGTATTTCACTATAGTCCTGTTGGTCAGGACGAGTTCCCATTATTTGTTGTCTCATTTATGAGTGAGTTTCATGTATTGCACTCTATTTTTGTGCTTGCTCCTGTTGGGAGATTGTATGAGTAGTAGCTGTGTCTATCATTGTTTTATTCATCCTTGCTAGTGGTGAAACTGGAAGTGAGTCCATGTCGTCCTTCGTGGTAAGCTTTATGTGATTCTCCTGAGTATTTTTTTTTCGAGTTGTGATTTGATACTCCATTGAGATGTGAGTAAGTGAGCGCTATAATTTTGTTAGCCGAGACGAATTAGTGAGAGATCTCTATTGGTATGATATATATTTGACATGTGTCGTAGAGTGAGGGCAAGACCCTCGTGATTCCTTGTGATATGATATGTTTGGACCGGGCTGAGTACCGTGGTGAAATTTTTATCAGGATGGCATCCTTGTGATTTGTTCATGTGCTTTGCTTCTCTCTTGTTATATTGCTTTTGGTAAGTCAGTATCGATAAAGAGTTATTCCTATGGGCTTGTTTGATAGTACCTTCATATGTTTCTACCTTTCCTACTCAGTCATTTCATTATGTGCTTCTTTAGTTCGGTTTGCGGGATGTGTGCCCGGTGGTGCTAGCTGTGACTCGGTTATTCGGGTGACTACTGATGAGGTCTTCGTGGTTATTGCATCATTATTGGTATTATGGTATTTGGAAACAGAGTTCTTCCATATGTGGGACTAATTGCCAATGTTGAGTTGATTTCGGGCAGTTATGGTGATCACAAGTGCTATTGAGCCTATGTGTGATGTGCTACGTTGTGTGGCCGTGCCTTATGGGCGTAGGCCTAAGTTGATGCAGCTGGTTGAGGCTAATGTCGGACATGGATTTAGAATTGGGTATTTTGGAAATGAGTAGAAAGTGAGGAATTGAGGCATGAGGCTTATCGATGATAATGAGAAGGCTATATGGCAGTTGTGATGGTGTCATCAGTCTTATGTAGGTTGGGGTGACGTGGGATCACCCGCGGGTGTGTGTTGGAAATGCGCAATCAGTGATTGGATGAGTTCAAAGTGAATCTTAGCACGTTCGAGGACGAACGTTTGTTTAAGAGGGAGAGATTATGATGACCCAAAAGGGTCATCCCGTATATTCTATCTAATTATGTGTTTCGAGGTCATGAAAACCTCCTTCTATCTCACCTCGATTTGCGTGTGCATCCCGGGCGTGTAGCCGGGAAGCCTTGATGTGAAAAACTAATAAAAATGATAATTTTGTATTAGAAATTTGAATAAAGTTGACTTCAGTCAACGTTTTGGTTAAACGGACCCGGGCCCGTGATTTGACGGTCCCGGAGGGTCAGTAGGAAAATATGGGACTTGGGCGTATGCCTGGAATCGAATTCCAAGGTCCCAAGTCTGAGAAATGAATTTTTACAAAAAATTATTTTCTGAAAAATATAAAGGTTTTTTAAAAATGAAATTTGAGGTGAAACATGTGATATCGGGCTTGTATTATGGTTTCGAAGCCCGGTACAGGTTCGATATGATTTATATGTGCTATCTGTGAAATTTGGTAAGAAATGGACTTAGTTTGACGTGATTCGGACCTTAAATGCAAAACTTAATGTTTATAGAAATTTTGAAGAATTTTCATGTACTTTTAGTTTAATTCATCATTTTAGTGTTATTTTATGTGGTTTGAAACCTCGAGCGAAACCGTGTTAGGTTATATGACTTATGTGTGTGGTTGGACGCGGTCCTGGGGGCCTCAGGTACGTTTAGGATCCTCATCGGATGTTATTAACACTTGGAAGACAGCTGAACCATTGCTGGTTCTGGTATCTCGCACCTGCGATGGACCTTCCGCAGGTGCACTGAGGAGCTCGCAGGTGCGGACTTGGCCCAATCCTCGCAGGTGCGGTTAGTTTTCCGTAGATGTAGAGCCACAGGTGCGGCCATTTGACCGCAGGTGCGACCCCAGGCCTTTTAATGGGTTTTCTCACCTGCGATGATATTTCCGCACGTGCGGCGCCGCACGTGCGGTCCCATGGGCGCAGGTGCGGATATTGCTGGGCAATTATATCAGATCCGAGGAGTTATGTTATTTTCACCATTTTCGAATTGAGAGCTCGTGAGAGGCAATTTTTGGAGGCTTTTGCACCTGGGTAACTTGGGTAAGTGATTTCTATCCATTATAGATCAATTTCCATGATTCCAACCTTTAATTTCTAAACTTTTGGGTAGAAAATGAGGAAAATGGGATGAACTTCATAGACCAAATTGTTGAGTTTTGATTGGGTTTTTGACCTCCGATTTGACAGATTTTTATATGTTTAGACTCGTGAGTGAATGGGTGTCCGGAAAATATAAGTTTTACCCGATTCCGAGACGTGGGCCTGGGGAACTTTTGGGCGAATTTCCTAATTTCACGTATTAGCTTCGGATTTATTAATTGTTTAATTTCCTTGTGATGATATTTACTCTATGCAATCGAATTGTCTAGATTTGGGCCACCCGGAGTTGGTTACTGTGGAAAGAGCATGGTACTGAGTTGATTAGCACAGTCAAGGTAAGTATCTTGCCTAACATTGTGTGGGAGAACGACCCCTTAGGATTGAGTCTTCTATGTTGATTATAGTCCGCGTACGCGAGGTGATGAGTGTGTACTCGAACTTATTTGCAAATAGATTGTCCTTTAAGGGATTTTGGGTCCTTATATTCCCCTTACATGAATTGAACTTGTTATATCCAAATTCCTGATTTCTAGTCTCATTTATTCCTGTTAAATTTAGAAGTACTTGCCTAGAACTCCTTGTTTCTTATATGATCTTAATTGACTTAAATGAAGACTTTATTTTTCCTACCGTTATGCTATGTCTTCCTTCATACGCTGCCTATGTGACTAGAACTAGTATAATCTCTCTCTATAAATGTCTAACAAGAAATTGGAATATCTATACGTTGGTCAAGCGTGCCCGTGAGTCGTACATTGTGATTTAAATGATTTTTCTTCTTAAGTACTACTTAGGTTTAGTTGATGACCGCCCATATTGAGGTATTCTTTGATGCTGCCTATTTACTGAGCATTTGTTCAAACTGAGTTTATTCGATGAAGCTAATTGTCTAAGTGAGATTGGTTATAGCTGATTCCCTTGCCGGGATGATTTGATTTCTTGGTTGCGAACTTGAATATATAGAATCGTTGCTATGATTGTATTGCTTTCCCCTCGTTATGTTGTTCTCTCTTTGTGTTTGGCATTCCTCTCAATGCCTACTTCTTATGAGCGAGTTGTTACCACTTTTGTGATTTAAGTCTTTGTATTGATTTGCTCATCACACTTTGTATTCGGCCTTATTTGCTTTCGCGCCGGTTGTGGCAATATATGTTTTTTCTGTCGCATTCTGGTTATTTTTGTCAGTGGCTGCATTGTACATTTAAATTGGGACTACGGACAGAGATCCGGGAGCTTTCCCCTTGTACTGCATCACATATTTTAATTGGGACTACGGATAGAGATCCAGGAGCTTTCCCCCTGTACTGCATCAAAATTAAAATGGGACTACGGACAGAGATCCGGGAGCTTTTCCCCTGTACTGCATCGCATATTTAAATTGGGACTACGGACAGAGATCCGGGAGCTTTCCCCCTGTACTGCATTGCATGACAAATTCTGAGTGGCGGACTGAGTTCCGATCGTTTTATGATTGAGGAGATTTGGATCGAAAGATAAAAATATATGTATATTGAAAACTATAGCTAAAAAGTAATTATCTCCAGGAAAAGTTATGTCTAAAAGACTTCTTTTTCGAAAGTATATTGGAAAGCATTTATCTTGCAGAATAATGATATTTGAAAGAGTAGTATTTGGGAAAGTATATTTTGAACATCACGTATTTTGATGATATTTGAAAGAGCAGTATTTGGAAAAGTATATTTTGAACATCACGTATTTTGATGATAATTGAAAGAGCAATACTTGGGAAAATATATTTTGAATATCACGTATTTTGATGATAGTTGAAAGAGCAGTACTTGGGAAAATNATGATATTTGAAAGAGCAGTACTTGGGAAAATATATTTTGAACATCACGTATTTTGATGATATTTGAAAGAGCAGTATTTGGAAAAGTATATTTTGAACATCACGTATTTTGATGATAATTGAAAGAGCAATACTTGGGAAAATATATTTTGAATATCACGTATTTTGATGATAGTTGAAAGAGCAGTACTTGGGAAAATATATTTTGAACATCGCGTATTTTGATGATATTTGAAAGAGCAGTATTTGGGAAAGTATATTTGAACACCACGTATTTTGAAGAGACTATGTTGTTAAGATCTCTCTTTATAAAATAAATAAATATACATTCAGAGAAAGTATGTTTTAAAGAAGAAATTTCTCTATACCGAAATGGTTATATCTTTAAAGTTTCAAAATGAACTCACGATTTAAAGGTTTTCACTCGAAGGTTTGACCAGTTTTATTGAGTTATTGGCTAAGGCATGACGTGAATAAATTGATGCAGTGCTGAGTTGCTAGTGTTTTTATTGGGTTGTAATTCCCGTTATTTGGATTGCATTCTTTTCATTCTCTTTGCGTATTTCTATTATGCTGTCTGTTGATCGTGATTATTGAATTTTCTTCTGTATTATTCGATCGTATCGTTAATTACATTGAGAAATCTTTAGATAGATATTTTATTTCGGTCATTTATACATCTATGCCTTTTTACTTATTAGACCGGTAGTGTCTTGACTAGTCCTCGTCACTACTTCACCGAGGTTAGTCTTGATACTTATTGGGCACCGCTGTGGTGTGCTCACACTACACTTCTGCAAATTTTTGTGTGCACCTTCAGGTTATTGTTGTTGGTAGCTTCGTAGATCATTGCTGAGGAGACTCACGGTAACCTGTTGTTGCGTTCGCAGGCTTCGGAGTCACCTTCCTGTTTTATTTCTACCCAACTGTACTTACTTATTCCTAGACAACTGTATTCAGATTTGATAGAAAGATTTCGTAGAGCTTATGACTTGTATTTATCGGGTTTTGGGAAATTGTAAACTCTATCAAGAATTCTATTTTAAAATTTTTAAAATTCCTTTATTATTGTTGTTGTTCACTGGAAATGTTAGGCTTACCTAGTCCCTAAGACTAGGTGCCATCACGATACCCAACGTAGAAAAATTTGGGTCGTGATAGTTGTTAACGGTATTAATTGCCATTTTTAATGATTCTTGCTTAGACAGAATGATCCAAGCTTGTTAGTGAAAAGGCAAGGATCAATTTAATCGCACGGCTATGTAGGCCCCATGGTGGGCGCCAAATTGTTTACCGGTGAAACGGTATAGTTGAATTTGTTCGTGATTTTTAGACAAATGAATTAATTTGATCCAAAAATGTGATGAATTAATCAATTTGAATGTAAGATACTTAGCTCAAAATGCAAACGAAATGACAGGTTTGATGAGCCCGAGAACAGGGTTTCCGGGCACAATAATGATTAGATCAACAAGTGAGAGAGCCCAAAAATAGTATCAAAATTTTGTATAGAATATCGTGTGTGTTATCTAGAAAAGCTGTGTTTGCAATGATCATTGAGCTTATTATTTATAGCTCAATGGGTGTTATAATCGAGCCCACCATTAATGACAATTATTGAAGAGCAATGATGAAAACGTTACTGTAAACATAAATGTCAAATTCTCTGTAACGAGTCGTTATTCCTTGATGATGCGGAATATTCCTTATAAAATGCCACCGGGCGCAGACTATTTGATTCCTTCACGAACGTTACCTTTCCCGGTGACACAAAGGGTGGTTGTATCCGGATTTTGTCCTCCCAGCTTAGGTTCCACGTGTTCCCTTCTTTGGTGGCCACATGCCATAGCATATTTTACCTAATACAATTTGGTAAATAAAAATAAAAACTTTTTGCTGGCACCGATGCATTTTTTTAACCTACATTGTAACATAAACATAAAAAGATTGTAATTATTGCATTACAAATTTCGCACGGTACTAATCTTTATATTATAATTCTTGAATAATCTGTTTCCAAACAGACTCTAATTACTACTATATATAAGGGACCATGTAAAGAGTTTTGTAGTCCTTAATTACACTGTAACTATCTTGTTAGCTTGCCAATCAAAAGGGTTTGCTCTTCCAAATATATCCTTGTATTTGCTATTTATTATTTCGTATACTATAATATGCTTCCAATAAATCAAGATACTTTCAAACCTCTTTTGTAATACATAGCTGCTTAACCTAACTTTTTGCAGGTGAAGTATGCACCATAAGTTTTTTGCCCCTGCTTTATTTCTTTTTTGCTTAGGTTCCTATATTTAATTTGGTAAATATATTAAACTTTGAGCCCCTAAAAAATGCTTGAAAAGTTGTGAATGATGATGAATAATTATGCACTGAAATAATCTAAAATGATGATAACAATAACCTTGAAGAACTCATTTGATATTGGAATAGTGCATTATCGATCAAATTTTCATAGTAATTCTAAAATTATAATTAAATTTCTCTTCGATCTTATTTTTATTAAAAAATTATTTTAAGAAGATAAATTTAGATTTTGTGATTTAACACAATTATACAATAGAAAATAAATTTCAAAACTTTTTTAAAATTAATGGATTAGAATTTTGAAAATAAAATTAAAAATATTTAAATTTTATCCAATTTACTTAATTAAGTGGGTATAGAACAGAGGAAAAGAGAGAGGTGCTTAGTGAGTGAGCAACTTGTATTATTAAATATGGTTGATGGTTACGTGCTATTGAAACAAAGATATTTTTTTTTCTTAAAATTTTTTATCGGAAATTATATAATTCTTAACTGGTTGGGTAGCGAAATTTTCTTTTAAAAATAAAGCATTAATGATTTAATGACAAACTAAGTTAATTCTTGGACTTTGTTTTAATGAATTTGGGTCTTTCTGAATTTCATCTAAACCTAAACTTTAATCACCATATTTTTTCTAGCATAAACTATGGTCATATGAAATTATGAATAGTTAATCAATAAATACCAAAATAATCTATTAGAAATATCTTCTTTTTTTCTATATCTAATTAGAAATTATATGCTCACAAATTCATAATTTATTAAAATACCTTCTTTAATATATGATTATAGTACATTTGGAATCATTTTGCATACTTAAATTATGTTATTAAATATCAGGTTACCTCTGTCCCTTTGATATATTTACTTATTGCTTAGCACACTTGCTTTCTTATAAGTACTTCTTTTAATGAATTATCTAATGATATGATCAGAAAACATAAATAATGAATAATAAATAATTAAGAAGCGATGATCTTAAAAAAATAGTTCCTAAAAATGTAACACAAATTATTATTATTAAGTAAACCTATTATGATGGACTTTATTATTTTGATCTTGGGCCCGGGCTCAGCACGGGCTTTGCAAGACTAGTAGTACTAATATATCATATTGGCTCTATCCTAAAATGGGGCTAAGTAGGGTAGAATTGAAAAATCCGTTTAAATTAGCCAAAGAAATACGTTCTTCCTCTAAAAGTTGTTCAAACAGAGGATAACGAGTTCATCCATGACTGACTAGCCTTGACTCGGCGGCGTAAGCTGCCAAACAGAGGTGGAAATGAGTGGGCGACCATGCCAACTCAACGAAAGACACCCATCATTTTGTTCTACCCGATATCCATCCCTATTTTGAAACATGGCCAAAATCATTGTTGCTTGCAGGTACGTGCTTTGACCTAGCTGAACCGGGTTGAACCCGGCTGAGTTCATCTTCACTCGCCATTCACTCAGCGTCTCTCGCTCAGTTCCTTCGCTAGCCACCATGTTATTGATCTGCTGACCTAGGTACTCATGCACCAACCTTGAGTCACCGATGTTGTGCTGATGAGTCGACTCTGAGTTGTCCAACGAGTCAAATATTTTTGAATAGTAAGACCATGTGTCCTTAAACCTGTCCATAAAGATACTTCGATTTGCTTCTTCTTCGATTATGGTCACAATCGTTGGATGCATCTCTTTGATTGAATTGAGTACCTTCTCAACTTCGCCTGGCGTATATAACAGATGTTGAAGCTCGAAAATAGAGTTCACAACCACTTGTTCGTAATTACTAGGCCTAATATCCAAAATGGCAGTATCAACATCGGCTAAAGAATCGACCACGATTCCACGGAATTCAAATTCTACACCAAATTTATCGGCAAACTCGGCTAGCTTCCACCTGAGTTGCCGTAAGGCGTTGGTGTTATCGGGCTGTGGTGAGGCAATTCCAGTGAGCCGAAAAGCCGGTGGACCGCCAGGACGTAAAGCGAAATCCTGCATAAGTGCTAGCCATTGCGGACCTTGGTTCAAGCTGAAATCAATTATATGTACTCTACTGGAATTGGCAAAGGCGTCAAGAATAGCTCGATTGGCAGTGGAATAGGCGAATTCGAGGTACGGACGAATCTCATGGAAGCGCATCTGCATAAGGTTGTCCGTGTAACAAGAGAATTCCATAATATCTTCTAAATTCATTCCTTGAATCCTTTGATCCAAAGCTTCTGCGAAATAAGTTGCCACTTTTTTAATTGCTCCAAATTGTGAAACTGCATGTTCTCTTATGAGCCTGACTAATGCATCAGCTAGATTTAGGTTGTTTCGTTGGACTGCCTCGCCACAAGCCAATAAGATTTTGACAAGTAATTCTTCGTTCGCTGCCTCACTGCCTATACTCAAACCTAAACAAAGTTCAAGACCGGTACCATCCCGAGATCTCATTCTGTTACTGCCCTCTGATCCTTCCTCCGCTACTTTATCACTGTAATTATTGCAAACAGCACTAATATTCACCCTGAAATCAGTACTATTATATATCCTGGAAGTTGCACATGATGACACAATCATATCAACACCACTGCCTGCAGCAGTTGAAATCTGCTGCAGGTGGTCGTCTACACTCGTCAACGAATTAGACGAATTAGGAATATTGGGATCTGAGATCAAGCTTAAGGTAAAACCTGAAATATCAGAAGTGCCATTGATAATTGCATCTGTATTAGAAACAAAGGACTCGCCGTCTTCCATGAATGTGTCCATAGACAGATTTCCAGCACTCATTTTTTTCTTCGGGATAAATTGCTGGAGTTATCTTAGCTTCTTGCTTTGCTTAAAAAGAGTGAGGTCTTGACTTAGTCAACTTCTTTTATTTGTTTTTCGTCATTCAAAGAAATTTCACTTTCATTTGATTATGGAATGTAACTTTCATACGTCAAAAGAATGGCACTAATTGGTGATCTAACTTTATGAATCGTTGAATGTTGTACACCTCAACCAAAAACTTCACTTTGAGAAAAAAGGGACCCATACAAAGTATTAAAATTACGGGAAAAGTTAGACGTTGAAATTTCCTCGAATATGAATGTGGATCAATATCGATCTTTAACGAGTGCGAAATGATGTCATTTTATTTTGGAATTTTTATATTCCTATACCATATAGTAAATTTTATTACCGCAAATGTTTAAGGTTTGACTTAATTACAGTAAGTATATCTAATTACCAATTTTATATCATAATTAATTAAATGTCTAATTAATGAGACTATTTTTACTCCTTAACTAAAGGTGTTTGTATATTCCATGTTTCTCTCTCCTAAACTCTCACCCTCCGCCCCACGTTCTTTACCCAGACACACGTTCTTTATACACATTTTCCCTTTTCTGAAATCACACAAACTTCCATTGCCTATTCTTCCCTTAAATTCACAGAAAATCGAAATTGATTCACCCATTTGACTCCAGTTAAAGTTCCTCAATGAAGAACAATAAAGCTTCCAAACATAGTCATCAAAAAGCAGCAGAAGATGATATACCCTCTTTTGATTTGGGTGTTTTATCACCAAAATCACCCAAAAAGTAGGGAAAATCTTCCTATGCAATTGTAGATACGACTCATACTCTTTCTCCCCCACAAATCAGAGCTGAAACGAGAACAAACAAAAACATGATGTCGATGTTGGAGAAACGTCTACGCCAGTGAAACACGGGAAACGAAAAGGAAAAGAGTTATTGGTAGATGACGATTTTGTAGAAGAGGTGTCTAACCTCCGAACAGGAAAGAAAGCAAAGGTATCTCCTAGTTCGAAAATCCAAAAATGAAGAAACATTCAAAAAAACACCCTAAAAATATTCGGAAACATCAGTGGTGAAGGCAAAAATTTATTAATTTCGTTTCTAATTATTTAGTTTGATTTAGGATGTTAAAATCTGTGTAATATGTGTTTTTAGACAACTGTAGATTAAATGTCTTAATTTGAAGTTTATTTGTAGTTTTGATGTTCTGCCTTTACATTTGTAGATATTTTATAGTTTTTTTGTAGTTATTTTGTAGTTAAAAACTTGTAATATTTGTATCAGAATTGTAGATATTTTGTTGCTGGTTATTTGCATATTATGTGTTAAATTGTTGATATTATGTAATCCGTTGTAGTTATGTTGTACATAATTTGTAGATGAATGTATCTTTTTAAGGAAGTTTATTAATGTGAGATTATTTAATGTTTGTGCAGAATGGACACTTTTTTGCCTCACATAATTTTGATTATGGGGTGCTTAGATTTCACACATTGTGTGATCCTAGCATTCCTAGCCAGATTAAAGAGCTTTTGTCTCCAAATTGGTTGAAGTTTTTATAGAAGACGTGTTTTGGATACTTACTATCTCTTCCCACTATATGCATGCAAAACCATGCCATTCATCTTCTGATGAAGTATGAATTGACATCATCCAATGCATCATATTTTTTTGTCTAGTTAAATGGTGAAACACTAAATTTTGGATTGAGGGAGTTTGCACTAATTACTTGTCTAAGATATGTTACTCAGGTTACACATTTTAGTTATAATTCAAATTTTGTTAGCAAGATAATGATCAGTTATTTTCCTAACAAATTAAGAGTGGAGAAGTTATATTTGAAACAAATAGTAACCAGTAGAACCTGGGTAAATGATGAGGATGCGATGAAGTTGTGCATTCTTTATCTTTTAGAATTTTTCATTTGTCCTTCGGCCAAAGACAATGTTGGTTTTGTAGATCACTTTAGGTTCTATTTGGTAGAATCTGGCAAGTATGAGTCATACCCATGGGGTATTAAATCTTTTAACTAGTTGATGGAATCTGTTAGGCACAGACTAAATCCGTATGTACATTCTTATCTCATACGAGGATGCCCACTAGCAATGCAAGTATGGCTCTATGAGTGTTGCTCTTCCGTCAACACTGATCTAGCTCCGAGGAGTTCTAACTCAATACCTCGCATACTGTCATGGTCAGCTAGTAAGAGGCAGATTTGGTTAGGTTCCTTTGAAGAAAACATGATAAAGTCTTAATGGATAAAGGTTAAATAGATTTTTTATGGTTATACATTTACCTTCAATATATCTACAATTATTTTACATTTCTGCCTTAATCAAACTAATTGGTTTTTCCTCATTCAGTTTACCAACCTATGTGAATCTCCCAAAGAGATTGAGTTGTTGTCTTTACCAGACAAAATTGAGTACAAAGTTAAAGAGGCTGAAGAAACATCTGAGGTTCCCAATGTTGATCCTCCTACGTTGGAACCCAAACAAACAGATGGAGAAGAGGAAAAGGAGGCTATTGTTAAAAAGATTAGAAAATTAGAAAAAGGCATTGAGCAGGTATATATATATATATATATATATTTTTTTTTTGAATGTATGTTAAGACATATTATGCAGTTAACAACTTACTAACATTTTTGAAAAACATATAAAAAGACAAATACATATAAACTATAATATATATATATATACAAAATATCTACAATGTATCTACATTTTATAAACTGTATACAAAAATATCTACAAATTTACAAATTCTGATATATGTATATATATAATGCATCTATTTTTGAATGTATGTTAATACATATTATGAAATTAACAACTTACTGTTTGTAGCATGTAGGTTGATGAAAAGCTTGAAGATTTTAGGAAAGCTGTCTTTGTAGAACTCGATAGTCTTCGAGTGCTGATAAATGAATCTGTGTAGACTGTTTTGCATTTGATAAACAGTAGAAATGAGCAAGATGATGCCAAGGTAAGATGAGACTTTTATTTATATAGCAAAACAATTTATGGCATATGAAAAAATATATACAAACTAACATAAAACATTCAGTTTGATGGTAGTTCAATAAAAAATAATGACCAACAAAAATACACGAACAATCAGCATTTTCAGATTAATATTGGGGAACAAGTGCATGCCAGCACCAGTAAAACATGTATTTAAAAAATACCTACAAAGTATCTACAATTAGTTTCAGAATATATACAACATGTCTACAATTATCTACAAATTATCTACAATATTCCTACATATATGCTAACTCTATCAAGCCACCATTATATAGTATGATTTAACATTTTTAATGGAAAAAATAGATCATGTTGAAGGTGCAATTGGTGAAGAAAATCTTCCAGCACATGGTCATTTATTTAGACATTTTGAAGGTGCAGCTGATGAGAGAAAGCATGTATCATACTGTTATTCAGAGATCTTTTTGTGTTGTTTGAATTTTTTAACAGTTCTATTAAGTAAGATATGCATGGTGTTACAGAGATGGAAGATATGAATGCACAGTCCTCAATTCACGGGGTTACAGTAGCAGCTAAAACAGAACAGGTCACTGACGAACATGACAATGAAGGTGCAGAGGCACAATATATGAATCTTGGCGAAGGTGCAACTGATGAAGAGAAAGCGGGTATCATACTGTTATTCATATATATATTTTTGTGATATTTGAATTTTTTAACAGTTCTATTAAGTAAGATATGCATGGTGTTACAGAGATGGAAGATGTGAATGCACAGTCCCCAATTCACGGGGTGACAGTAGCAGCTCACACAAAACATGTCAATGATGAACATGACAATGAAGGTGCAGAGGATGATTCAGAATAAACCGGAGCTGAGAAGAAGGGGTTTACACTAGATGATTTTGAGTTTTCTGACAACTTATCCGAGTTGGTTAAGTTTGGTGAGCCTATACAAGATGATGCAACACCTATGCATCCGGGTAGAATAAGGCAGCCACATGTCCAATCACCATTTATCCCTCTATGCAGTTCTGGTGGCAGCAGCTCGGTTGGACCTCAAATTTTCCTCCTCAAACACCCTTTTACTAATGTTATTGGTGAAGATGTAGATCCGTAGATTTTAGATCAATTCAACAAGTGGTTATACCACGGTAGCGACAAAGGTTCAAAGAGGTTAGAATGCATAATTTGACACTTTGATTTCAGCATTTATCTTTTACATATTTAATTCATTCACCATTTTTTTGACATCTGTTTGTTGTTACAGGAGGAAGGCTTCGTTTTCCATAAAGGACAACCAAATTAAGCCCCGATTAGACCTTGGAGTGGAAAAGGTTGATAAGAAGGACTGGTTCTTTTCCTTGGCTCACCCTGGACAAGTCCTCAATGACTCGGTAAGTAACAAGGAGTTTATTTCTAAGATATGATTTGTAGATTCTTTGTCGTATGTTTTTGTAGTTTAATTGTAGTTATTTTGTAGACATGTAGAATATTTGAAGATGACTTGTAGTATAAATTGTAGATATGATGTAGACATAATTGTAGGTGCTGTGTTTCTTGTTTGTTGTATAATTGTATTTATGTTGTAGATTATGTATAACATAACAAGATTTGTAGTATAAAATGTAGATATGATGGAGACATGATTGTAGATGTTGTGTTCCATGTTTGCAGTGTAATTGTAAACAAAGTGTAGCCATTTTTTAGATTATTTGAAGTTGACTTTGTAGTTTAAATTGTAGAGTTGTTGTAGATATCACTATAGATTTTTTGTTTCTGTTTTGTAGTTAATTGTAGTTATATTGTAGTTTATGTAAATTATTTGAAGTTGACTTGCTGTTTAAATGCCAACTATTTTTGGTTTGCAGCACATTGATGTTATAATGTATTACTTAAGGAAAAGAGGAAAGTATGGCCCCCACAACAAGATCAAGTTTAC
This sequence comes from Nicotiana knightiana, assembly GCA_005239525.1. NCBI lineage: Eukaryota > Viridiplantae > Streptophyta > Magnoliopsida > Solanales > Solanaceae > Nicotiana > Nicotiana knightiana. The sequence continues at coordinate 69,985 of ML418880.1, read as the reverse complement.
CACAACAGATTGTTTGTTCAAGACCAGGATTGAACAATTTTATGAAAAGTTCATAAATTCTCCTCCAGAAAAGAAGTATTCGATTGTTAAACCCTAGAATATTGTTGCAGAATATATATTGGGTTATAGACTACTTGCAAATATTGCATGGGATGAAGTTGACTATGTCATCATGCCCGTCAACATTGTAGAAAAATTCCACTGGGTGTTGATAGTTTTCGACATTGCAGACATGCAACTTTATGCGTATGATTCAATGGTCCTCATAATGCAATCATCAGTTTGTTGAATCCTGTGTCGAAAAGTTTTCTGTTATTATCCCTTTTTATTTGTCATGAACCGATTTTTATGGGAAGCGTAAAGACATCAACTTCAAGAATACAAAAGATTACATTGAGAAACCTGTTACCGACCCTATTAACATCCAGTGGATAGTTGGAGAAATCCCACAGCAAAAGGAAGGATCACTGTAAAAGAAATATTCTTTCTTTCTGTACATTTAATTCTTTTTTGTTTCTAATCATTTGGTAAATATTATTTTTTTTTTGCAGCGACTGTGGTGTATTTGTTGCTGCCTTTGCTGAATATGTTAGCCTTAGACAATTGTCAATCCCGGTAGAAGACCTTTCTGACATTAACCAACACCGAAGACGCTATGGAGCGCTACTGTGGGATTATGCTACCAAGAAGCAGGAAAATGGGGCAATTAGTGAAAGTGAGGTGACAGGCAGATTGGCAAGGAGAAAGGGTGCACCTGCGTTGAATGAAAAAACAAAAGTTCATAGGAAGAAGAAGTAGTTGTCATGTCTATGTATGAAACATGTAGCACAATTGTTTCGTTTATGATAGTTTGTAGGAGAATGACAGTACACAAGTTTCTGAACAATTCTTTTGGGTTTTTATTGTAGCAGACTCGCGCTACACTTACATTATCTTTTGTTTTGTTAATTTCTATCTAGTTTAGTAGTTCACTTGAAAACAACCTATTGGTTTTATTTTCACTTGTTGAATATTTAGAATACTTGTTCTTCATTATTTTAATATATAAATCCTTGCCAACTGAATGTTTATATTGTTCTTCTGTCAACAAAAAAATATGTAATTATTTTGTTGCTAGAATACAAAATATATACAAATAAACTTTAAAATATCTACAATCTGGAAAGCACCTTGCGTTTAAATTGTAGAAAATATTGTATATAATTTTGTAATTGAATCTGTATTTAATTTGTAGAAAATATTTAAGTATTCAAGTTATCACTTCAAGTTAATTTAAAATCTTTTTATAGTCGTATTTGTAGATAAATTGTAGATAAAAATTAACTACTATTTGAAGGACGATTGATATACTCTAAAAAGTGTTAGATTGTAGCAACCAATCATAAACAAATCAGTCTATGAAAGTATTATGTTAAAACAAAAAAACATTAAGAAACTAACTACATTATGATCTATAAACACACTAACAATTCTTTTGGAATACAATTGTCTACATGAAATTTATTTCTTTTTGGGCGCATTCTTGCAAGATCTTTTGTTATGCCCTTCACCTCCACAGTTGCCACATGACACCTTGTACTTCTTTGACTTTAGTTCATCATATGTTTTGTATCTTTCCTTTTGAGGTCTTCCTGGCTGCCTTTTCTCTCCCCTAGGTGGATTTACTACTTCATCGGATATATGTTATGGTACATTCCATGTAACGACCCGATCGGTCTTTTTGAGCTCTAGCGCGTCGTTCAGTGGTTTGGGGCTGTGAGCAGCTTTGTTTCAGGTATTATGACTCGTGGGCATGGTCGGAATTGAATTCCAGGAAGTTTAGAATTTATTTGGAAAGAAAATTCCCATTTTAGAAGCCTTAAGTTGGAGAAATCAACTAAGATTGGAATTTTTAGTAAACGATCTCTGAATCAGGATTTGAAGGTTCCAGCAGGTTCGTATGATGATTTAGGACTTGGCTGTATGTTCGGATCGGGTTTTGGAGAATCTGGGAGCGTTTCGGCGTATATTATGGAAGTTAGCATTTTAGAAGGATTTCATGAATTTGGGCTTGAAGTGCATATCAGTGAGGTTGATGTCCGTTTGGGATTCTGAGTTTAAGAATAGCTCAGTATGGTGATTCTAGAGTTGGGAGCGCGATCGGAAGTGAATTCGGATGTCCGGAGGTCATTTGGCTAAAGATAGAAATTTGAAGGTTTTGAGAAATCCGGTCGGAAGTGGAAGTTTTGATATCGAGGTCAGAATGTGATTTTTGGAAGTTGGATCAGGTCCGTAAGAATATGACTTGTGCGCAGAATTTGAGGTCAATCGGACGTGATTTGATAGGTTTCGGCATCGGATGTAGAAGTTTAAAATTCTAAGTTCTTAAAGAATTGGACTTGAGGGCGATTCGTGATTTCGAAGATGTTTGATGTGATTTGAGGGCTCGAGCAAGTCCGTATCATGTTTTGGGACAGGTAGGTATAACTGGACGGGGTCCCAGGGGCCTCGGGTGGATTCCGGGTGCTTATCGGATCAAAATTGAAGTTGGAAGAAGGGTTGAGCTGCTGTCATCTGGTGCAACCGTACATGCAAGGTTTTAACCGCAGGTGCGGCCTGGGAGTTGCAGGTGCGAGTGTGGCTTGGCTTGGCTGGGAACTGCAGGTGCGAACAAAATTTCGCACCTGCGAAGCTGCGGGTGCGGGAAGTAGGGCGCAGGTGCGATTTGGCTGGAATTGAGGAAAACCGCAGGTGCGGTGGATTTGGTCGCACATGCAAGATCGCAGATGCGGAGGAAGGATCGCAGGTGAGGAAAATGTTTGGGCAAAATGTTTTAAAGGTAGGGTTGAGCCATTTCTCTATCATTTTTCTTTGGGTTGAGACGATTTTTGGAGAGTTTTTCAAGGGGAATTTCACCAAGCTTCAAGAGGTAAGTTTTTCTACTTGGTTCTAAGGTTAAATACAAAATATTGCATGGATTTTTTAGCATGAAATTGGTAGGAAAATTGTGAAACTTTGAAGAAACCTAGAATAAGGAAAATTAGAACTTTAACCACGAATTGAGCATGAACATTAGAGTAAATTATATAATTGAGTTAGTAAGGCTATGGGTAGAAGGTATCTTCGAGAATTTTGGATTTTCCGGCACGTGGACCCGAGGACATTTTGGTCATTTCTCCAGCATTGGGAAAGTATATAATATGAATTTTTTGTGAGTATTAGGATGAATTTTCATTTCTTTGTCATTTATGTGGTAGTTTCGGAGCGTTGCGCATCCGTTGGGGTCATCAGAAGGGATTGGAAGCCGGTGTTGGAATTTGAGAGCAATGTAAGTCTCCTTTCTAACTTTGTGAGGGGTAATCGTCTCCCTAGGTAAATTAATTCAATTCATGTTATTACCTTCCGAGGCTACGTACGCACGAGGTGACGGGAGTCCGTGCGTAGCTACTATTATACCATGTTCGGGTAGCCTAGAACCCACTAGCATGCTTTATGTGTGTACTTGTAACCCTGTCTGTAATATTAAACTGCTAATATGACCGAAAACATAATTGAATGTGTAAAAAGAAATCTAGAGTTCATACTGTTACCTTCTAAAAGGAGAATTGTTTCCGCTGTGAATATATATGTGTATCTGGACTGGGTAGTATTATGGAGTGTTACTAAATTGGACAAATGAGTTTAAAAAAAAAAGATTTCAAAAACTATATTTCATTTTTCTTTTGATAAAGAATTTACCATTTTCCTGAGTAAAATGGTTTTCTTGATAAAATACGAATTTATTATGTGGGTATGTTTAACTTTGGGTGCCTGAGTTGCTTGAGTGATTCGCGAGCAGGAAGACCCTGTATTTGTGTATGTATTCCTATGAGCACCTGAGTCACATGTATGATTCGCGAGCAGGCTAGCCGTATTATATTGAGAGGTGCACTTTTGGGACGGGCCGGTCGATCCCTCGGCAGTGCACAAAGAGGATTATTATATTGAGAGCCGCAATTTTGGGACGGACCGATCGATCCTTCGGCAGTGCGTAGACAGATTGAGAGATGCACTTTTGGGATGGGCCGATCGATCCTTCAGCAGTGCATAGAGAGATTGAGAGCCGTACTTTTGGGACGGGTCGATCGATCCTTCAGCAGTGCGTAGAGAGATTGAGAGATGCACTTTTGGGACGGGCCGATCGATCCTTCAGCAGTGCATAGAGAGATTGAGAGCCGTACTTTTGGGACGGGTCGATCGATCCTTCAGCAGTGCGTAGAGAGATTGAGAGATGCACTTTTGGGACGGGCCGATCGATCCTTCAGCAGTGCATAGAGAGATTGAGAGCCGTACTTTTGGGACGGGTCGATCGATCCTTCAGCAGTGCGTAGAGAGATTGAGAGATGCACTTTTGGGACGGGCCGATCGATCCTTCAGCAGTGCATAGAGAGACTGACTATCTTATGACTCCGGCCGGTTGTCTTAACCTTGTGTGCGCATGACTATTTGGTATTATTCTGTTGGTATTAGCTTGGCATGTATTTGGGAAAGAAGAAAGTGTACATTGTTATTTATTCTCAGTGGTTACCTAAATTTCTGTACTTGATATGTATTTGTTGCTCACTGTCTTACATGTCTACTGTATTTCATCATATTCTGTCATATATTATAGTGTCGGACCCTAGTAAGTGTCTAATTTGACCTCTCGTCATTACCTCTCTGAGGTTAGGCGGGTGACTTACTGAGTACACATTGTTTTGTAATCATGCTACACTTGCTGTGCATTTTATTGCACAGGTACTTTCAAAGCAATGTGGAGAATTCGGAGACTTGGGCGAGCTGCATCTTCATGAGGCGATCCACAGCTGACAGAGTCACCTTCATACTGCGTCTGTTTCATTTTAAATTTCCTTGTCCAGTTGTATTTCAGACAGACTTGTAATATTTAAAATTCTTAGAAATTGCTCATGTACTTGTGACACCGGGTTCTGGGGACGTGTTGGGATTTATTTCATTAAATTGAATTGATGTGCTGTCGTATTTAAGTTTACTAAAATCTATTTATTTGATTATGAAATGCAAGAAAAGGTAATGATTTCGAAAATGTTAAAACTGGATAGTTATTTTAATTAATTAATGTTTTGGCTTGCCTGACCTTGTGCCCGGCGCCATCACGACCTTAGGGATTTTGGGTCGTGACAACGTGGTATCAGAGCGCTAGGTTCCCATAGGTCTCACGAGTCATGAGAAAGTCTAGTAGAGTGTTGCGGATTGGTACGGAGACGTATGTACTTATCTTCGAGAGGCTACAGGGTTGTTAGTAGTACTTCCCTTCTTGATTCTTCATCGTGCAAGTTGATTCCTTTGAGGCTTATGCCTATGTTCATTCCTACTCAATATTACGCGTCGCGTAGCGCTTGCTATTGATCAGGAATTTGAGGAATGGGAATGGTGCTACGAATGTTAACCGAGATGCTTCCATGTGTAAATGGTTGTGGTTGTTGTTATGGCCCTGCAAAAGGGTAGTGTGTTATTTCAGCTTAGTAGCTCTGTTTCTGGGAGCCTTAAGGCCATGCTCGGGTGGTGATGATATTTGCAATTGATTGTCGCACGGTGTCGAAATGATGATAAAATGTTGCCCGTATGTTGGGGAAGATGAATGGTTTGAAGGGAGGTCTTCTCAGAGTATGATTTCGAGATTTCAGTGTTTTTGTTCCGGCAGAGAGGAGGCAATTGGAGTATGAATGGCTCAGTTGGGATTGATAAAGTAGTAAGACTTGGTGTCTTCAAGTGAGATGGGTTGTGTACCTGTGACGTGTAGTCGTCGTCATTGATCTAATGGAATGTGTTAGGCTCGTCGGTGCTATAGTTTCTTCGATTGCGTGGGGTCAGAGTATTGAGAGGAAGTGTCAAAGAATGCGATTGGAAAAGAATGATCCTGGAATGAGGCTAGGCGATGGTTCCAGTCTAGGAGGCCAGGTGTAAGAAGCGGAAGTCAATCAGTCGCAAAGTGGGGGAGCGACATCACAACTTGGAATTTGAAGATATTTGTTGCGCATTAATGGGTGTCCATGAGGAGCGGACGAACTAGAAAGTTGGTAAATGAAGCAGGACGTAGGATGGGGTATTGAAGTCGCATAGAGCGTGCATTTCAGCGACGTTGAGAGGTGTCGGCGGGTGATTTCTACCTGTGGGTTGTCTTTTGGGGATAGGTAATGGCGAGGTTAGTAGGTTCTGTGAGGGGTCCTAGTGGCTAGTAGGTAGGAGATAGAATGTGTGAATGATGCTAGAGAATTTGAGTAGTTAAGGAGTGCTAGAAAGAGAATTTTGAAGATTTGGCGGATTGGCTGAGAAAGATCGTGTTATCAAAGGAGGAAGGATCTCAGCGGGGTCTAGAGTGGTGCAAGGAGTAGCTTCGGTCTAAGTGGGCGAGTCCCACCATATGCAGTTGGGTTGTAGGATTGTCTTCGCATGGGGTCGAGGATTTTCGGCATGTTGGCGAGGGTTAAGTATAGTGACTCACTTGCTTCATTGAAAAAGGTGTTCCTATGCTAGGAGAGCCTTGGGGGGATTGATTGTATTTGGGGCCAGTCAGAGTGGGTGACTCTCAATAGCGGTCCTAGTAAGTTCAAAAGTTAAGAATTGGCAATTAAAGATTTCAGGCAGCAATATGATCGAGATTCGGGCTTTTGCAGAATAATTTCTGAGTAAGAGGAGGATGGTTGGAATGTTCTGATATGTTTCATCATGCATGATAATATTGGAGGAGTGATATAAATAGACTCTGGATTGAAGAAAATATTATCAGAAGGTTATGAGATGGGTTGCGGGATTTGGGTAGCATGGTCTCGTGAATCAAGGTCACTCGGGATGAGTGAGGGTTGAGTTACTATGGGTTGAAGGAAGTTGTTATTGTTCCTGAGGCAATCATTTATGATTAAAATAAGATAGATTGATTAGCCATGGTTGAAATGGCACATTTGCGGCAGTGATCAGTTCTTCTGATGTGATTTGGTTACGCATGTGGTTTGTGACGATGTGTGTGGGGCTTGTCGGCCATTGTAACGGATTTTATGAGGGAGCATTTGAGTGCTATGGCCTGTCAGGTATAGGCGGATCCCGGAAGAGTTATCGCGGTATAGAATACCGCTTAAGATTTGCATGATTTGGGTGATAATGGGAATTCACTCGTGTGATGAGATGGTACACTTTAATTGAGTTAAGTAAAAAGTTTCTATATGATGAAGTGTTCACCCTATTGGTGGGTGGCTCGGAAGTTATGATGGAATTCTTGTGCTACCTCATGTTGGTATGTTAAGTGCGGGAAGCAGTATGTAACTGGAATCGAGATTTAGGTCTGATGTTTATAAGGATGTCATGAGCTCGGAAGAGCAAGGCCAAGTGATCTGAAAGTTCAGTGTAAGCTGGTGTTATCTTCAGTATCACCTGAGATTGATATTCGTTGGAAGAGGCTTTGTACCCTAGTCATGGGTTCTTGATGTGTTTTACGGCCTTAGTGCGGCCGGTGTTATGGATGTGCAAGCTTGTTGCCTTGTGTGGAAGGTCGTGGAAGCATGACCGCGAAAAGATTGTATAAAGTGTGACGTGTAGTCACTTGAGGGAATTCAGATTTGGACTGAGTATAAAGAATTACAATATTTCTTAATTGAGAATTTATACCTGGAGGGCGTTCGGTTTAGTTGATAATGGATTATGGGGTGTTAGTCCCGGTGATGATGGTTGTTCTCATGTATTATGAGAAAAAAATGGGTTAATGTGGACCAGGTAAAAGCTAATAGCTAAGTTTGGTGCGATCAAGGTGTCTCGATGTTTGTGGATGGATTTATATATGATTATGGGCTCCGTGTGAGCCAGGCATGTTCCTTTCAGTAGAGCATCTTTTCATGGAAAGATATTAGAACAACAGGTGTTGTTCCGTCATTATCGAATTCATATGTTATTGTGATTGTGCCGTGTGAGTTATGAAACGGCTTTGATAAATTCTTATGTGTTGAGGTCCCATGTAGCGGGGATGTTATGTGAGCAGGATAGCTCTTGAGATCCAGAGTATATGTATATATATCGCACCTCAGTTGTGCTTGAGTTTTGTAGCCTATGGCTTTATCAGTCTCCCCAGGATGGTATTATACACTTAGCGTCCTTGTGATCGATATTCAGTAATTCGTAACAATGAGAAAATCAGCTCCGAATATATATTTCCATACGTGAGATTTATGTTATTTGGGATCGGGTGGCACGCCACCATGGGTATGTTATTGGGATCGGGTGGCACGCCGCCACGGGTATGTTAATTGAATCGGGTTACACTCCACAGCAGTGCGATAATGGGTAAGGTTCCTATATTTATTTTCTTATGTTTTAATTCCTATTTTCTGGTAAGGATTCATATTAGTTGCGTAAGCTGGATAGTTCCCTCCTGAGTCGTTTCTTATTATCATGTTCGAGTTATGGCCTATTGGGTGATGCGGTATCATGTGAGGCTGTTAGCTATGTTTGGGGTAACTTGCGGTCTGACCAATTCATACTGGGTGAGACGAGATTATCGGACCAGGTATCAGTACAATAAGGTTATGTGAAGTGTATATTAAAGAACAAATACCATCATTCAGGTTCATAATGGAAGTGACGATTCTAGTCAAGATGAGGTACTCAAGGATTTGTTAACTCTGCAGTTGAGTGTGAATTTCTGCACATTTCCTCCGTTGTGGTGGTATCGTCAGCATTATAGCAGGGTGTATGTATATTTGTTATGAAGTGCATTGGGTGCATCAATTTTATGGATTTTGGCTATTAAGGTTCAGGGAGCGTCATTGTGGTTAGATAATGAGTTACGCGGTGCATGGCACCGTTTCAGCAAGGGTATGCATTTATGATCGGGTATATCATGTGCTATTTGGTGCAATGCTTATATATATATATATATATATATATATTGAAACTAGATCTGGCTAGAGAAATTTCAGGTGTTTGAATGAATTCTGAGCTCATTATATAGATAAATAAGGAATCTTCATATTTGATCAAGCTATTGTGCTCGACTGGGTTGTGGTATCACGGGCAGGTGCTCGATATGTTAAACAGTGATTTCAGGTAAGTCCAGAGCAGTTCTTAGCACGTTCGAGAACGAACGTCGGTTTAAGTGCAGGAGAATGTAACGACCCGACCGGTCGTTTTGAGCTCTAGCACGTCGTTCAGCGGTTTGGGGCCGTGAGCAGCTTCGTTTCAGGTATTATGACCCGTGGGCGTGGTCGGAATTGAATTCCAGGAAGTTTAGAATTTATTTGGAAAGAAAATTCCCAATTCAGAAGCCTTAAGTTGGAGAAATCAACTAAGATTGAAATTTTGAGTAAACAATCTCTGAATCAGGTTTTGAAGGTTCCAGCAGGTTCGTATGATGATTTAGGACTTGGGTTTAAGTCCGGATCGGGCTTTAGATAACCCGGGAGTGTTTCGGCGTATATTATGGAAGTTAGCATTTTAGAATGATTTCATGAATTTGGTCTTGAAGTGCATATCAGTGAGGTTGATGTCCATTTGGGATCCGAGTCCGGGAATAGCTCCGTATGGTGATTCTGGAGTTGGGAGCGCGATTGGAAGTGAATTCGGATGTCCGGAGGTCATTTTGAAGTCATTTGGCTAGAGATAGAAATTTGAATGTTTTTGAGAAATCCGGCCGAAAGTGGAAGTTTTGATATCGAGGTCGGAATGTGATTCTGGAAGTTGGAGCAGGTCCGTAATGTTGAATATGACTTGTGCGCAAAATTTGAGGTCAATCGGACGTGATTTGATAGGTTTCGGCATCGGATGTAGAAGTTTGAAATTCTAAGTTCTTAAAGAATTGGACTTGAGTGTGATTCGTGATTTCGGAGCTGTTTGATGTGATTTGAGGGATCAAGCAAGTCCGTGTCATGTTTTGGGACATGTTGGTATAATTGGACGGGGTCCAGGAGGCCTCGAGTAGATTTCAGGTGGATTCCAGGTGCTTATTGAATCAAAGTTAAAGTTGGAAGAAGGGCTGAGCTGCTGTCATCTGGTGGAACCGCACCTGCGAGGCTTTGACCGCAGGTGCGGCGTGGGAGTCATAGGTGCGAGTGTGGCTTGGCTTGGCTTGGATGGGAACCGCAGGTGCGGGAAGTAAGGCGCAGGTGCGATTTGGCTGGAATTGAAGAAAACCGCAGGTGCGGTGGATTTGGTCGCACCTGCGAGATCGCAGGTGCAGAGGGAGGATCGCAGGTGCGAAAAATGCCTGGGCAAAATGTTTTAAAGGTCGGGTTGAGCCATTTCTCTATCATTTTCCTTTAGGTTGAGACGATTTTTGGAGAGCTTTTCAAGGGGAATTTCACCAAGCTTCAAGAGGTAAGTTGTTCTACTTGGTTCTAAGGTCAAATACAAGATATTGCATGGTATTTTTAGCATGAAATTGGTAGGAAAATTGTGAAACTTTGAAGAAACCTAGAATATGGAAAATTGGTATTTTAACCACGAATTGAGCATGAACATTTAGAGTAAATTATATAATTGAGTTAGTAAGGCCATGGGTAGAAGGTATCTTCGAGAGTTTCGGATTTCTTGTCACGTGGCCCAAGGGCTTTTTGGTCATTTCTCTAGCGGGGTTGGGAAAGTATATAATCTGAATTTGTTGTGAGTATTAGGATGGATTTTTATTTCTTTGTCATTTATGTGATAGTTTCAGAGCGTTGCGCGTCCGTTGGGGTCATCGGAAGGGATTGGAAGTCGGTGTTGGAATTTGGGAGCGAGGTAAGTCTCCTTTGTAACTTCGTGAGGGGGAATCATTCCCCTAGGTGAATTAATTCAATGCATGTTATTATCTTCGGGGGCTACGTACGCACGAGGTGATGAGAGTCCGTGCGTAGCTACTATTATGCCATGTTCAGGTAGCCTAGGACCACTAGCATGCTTTATGTGTGTACCTGTAACCCTGCCTGTAATATTAAACTGCTAATATAACCGAAAACGTAATTGAATGTGTAAAAAGAAATCTAGAGTTCATATTGTTAACCTTCTAAAAAGAGATATGTTTTCGCTGTAAATATATATGTGTATCTGGACTGGGTTGTATTATGGAGTGTTACTAAATTGGACAAATGAGTTTCAAAAACAAAGATTTCAAAACCTATATTTCATGTTTTTTTGATAAAGACTTTACCATTTTCCTGAGAAAAATGGTTTTCTTGATAAAATACGAATTTATTATGTGGATATGTGTAACTTTGGGTGCCTGAGTCGCTTGAATGATTCGCGAGCAGGAAGACCCTATATTTGTGTATGTATTCTTATGATCACCTGAGTCGCATGTATAATTCGCGAGCAGGATAGCCGTATTATATTGAGAGGTGCACTTTTGCGACAGGCCGGTCGATCCCTCAGCAGTGCACAGAGAGGATTATTATATTGAGAGTCGCACTTTTGGGACGTGCTGATCGATCCTTCGGCAGTGCGTAGAGAGATTGAGAGATGCACTTTTGGGACAGGCCGATCGATCCTTCGGCAGTGCATAGAGAGATTGAGAGCCGCACTTTTGGGATAGGATGATTGATCCTTCGGCAGTGCGTAGAGAGATTGAGAGATGCACTTTTGGGACGGGCTGATCGATCCTTTGGCAGTGCATAGAGAGACTTACTATCTTATGACTCCGGCCGGTTGTCTTACCCTTGTGTGCGCATGACTATTTGGTACTATTCTGTTGGTATTGGCTTGGCATGTATTTGAGAAAGAGGAAAGTGTACATTTTTGTTTATTCTCAGTGGTTACCTGGATTCCTATACTTGATATGTATTCGTTGCTCACTGTCTTAAATGTCTACTGTATTTCAACATATTCTATCATATATTATATTGTCGGACCCTAGTTAGTGTCTAATTTGACCTCTCGTCACTACCTCTCTGAGGTTAGGCGGGCGACTTACTGAGTACACGTTATTTTTGTAATCATGCTACACTTGCTGTGCATTTTATTACACAGGTACTTTCATAGCAATGTGGAGGATTCTGAGACTTAGGCGAGTTGCATCTTCCGGNTTGTCCAGTTATATTTCGGACAGGCTTGTAATATTTGTAAAATTCTTAGAAATTGCTCATGTACTTGTGACACCGGGTTCTGGGGACGTGTTGGGATTTATTTCATTAAGTTGAATTGATGTGTTGTTGTATTTAAGTTTACTAAAATCTATTTATTTGATTATGAAATGAAAGAAAAGGTAATGATTTCGAAAATGTTAAAACTGGAAAGTTATTTCAATTAATTAATGTTTTGGCTTGCCTGACCTTGTGTCCGGCGCCATCACGACCTTAGGGATTTTGGGTCGTGACATTCCTTTTGCTTTCATTAGACAGGGGATTTACCGGTATTTCATATGTACGCAATAGGTTGTCCCTTGTGTAAAACGGAGAGCAATAGTTTTCATAAGTTTCATTCATGTGCCTTAAAGCTGGCAAAGCATGTGCACATGGAAGTTCATCAAGCTGGAATTGGCCACAACTACATTTCTTGCTTTCAAGACACACAATGTACCTCTTCACACCATCTATCACAGTATGGATATGATCTATTGAAGCCCCCACCTACAATTACATAACAAACAGAAAGAAAACTATTTACAATCATAAAAAATCAGATTACCTACAAAATATCTACAACTTATCTACCAGTTATCTACAATCTGGAAACACTGTATATTAATATATTATTTTTCTGCACCAAATAAACAGATCTTACCCTAAGCTTCAATGATAATGTTATGTTGTTCTCCAATTCTGTGTTGAATTTGGACCCAAGGTATGTGAAAGTACCCTTTGACTTCAATAACTTCTCGTTGGTCCAACGTTCAAGAAGAGTCCTCATATACTCTAATAGGTCTAATATTGGCAGCTCTCTTGCATCTTTTGTTACAGCATTCAATGACTCTGCAATGTTTGATGTCATAGTCCAAGTTATATTCGCTGTTGCATGTACTCTTGACCATCTATGATAGCCAATATCATATAGGTATGATTTAACACGCGGGTCTATCTCTTCAATATTCGATATCCTTTCATTAAATTCATCCAGGGTGTATGAACGTGTTGTAGCAAAGTACAATTCACTTAATGTTAGATGACCCTTCTTGAAATTTGCCCTTATATTTGTCCAAATATGCCACATGCAAGAGTAGTGTGGCATGCCCGGATAGAAAATTGATGTTGCCTTCAGGATACTCTCATTCCGATCTGAAACAACACACATTGAAGATCTTTCACCATATGCTTGCTTGAATTTCTCAAAAACCCACTTCCACGATGCGTCGTTTTTTGAATCAACCACAACATATGCCAAAAGCAATATTGTACCTACATTATTAGTCAAAAATTAATTAAGTAGCAACTTTTAAAATACATATAAAAAGACAAATACATATAAACTACAATATATCTACAAAGTATCTACAATGTTTCTACATTTTATAAGTTGTCTACAAAATATCTATAATTTTACCTGTTGCATCCATTGTGATGGATGTCAGCATAATCCCCATGTATGCTGACTTTAAGAAAGTCCCATCAACCACTACTACTGGCCTACAATATTCTCATCTACCGGTTGATGTACAAATAGCAACAAATGCATATAAGAAGCATTCATCTGCTGTCTTTTCAATTTAACAACAGAAACAGGATACGTCTTCTCAAGAATATAAAAATATTTTGGTAATTTGTTGTAGGAGTCAGTAGGATGCGCTCTCAAAAACTGTAAAGCCTTTTCCTTTGCTCTCCATGCTTGCATGTAGCTTAGGTTCACTCCGTGTTCGGACAACATGCCAGTATGTATGTCCTTTGGTGTGTAAACTGTCTTAGGATCACAATACTTTGGAATAACCATGCTACCAAGTACAACTGCAGTAGGTTTGTGTTGTATGGATGAATTGTCCATTAAGGAGCATGTCTGTTGTCGGTTGAAACTCCTGACCTTGAACATTGTAGAATCATTAATGGATGTTGCCTTGAAATGCCAAATACAGTTTTCACCAACGCATATAAGCCAGTAGCTACAAAAAAATACAATTTTAATACAGGTTATCAATGTAGATATAACATAAAGGATTGTTTTAACATAAAGCAATACATTATACAATATAACTACATTTCATCTACAATTTTGAAAAACACATATCACAAGGAAAAGACTGTTTATAATGATCTTTTCACATTCCAGATCTTCATACCTTCTGTGGCTAGATCTTTTAACCTTGAATTGGAACTTGTGCATGACAAAATAGTGCTTCATTGCAGTTGCAATTGTTTGCTTGTCTTGATACACTTGTCCTTTTTCAATAACACTTTGTGTACTTTCAGTTATTATTGTACTTTCATATTCCTCTATAAAGGGAGATGTTGGCATATCAAGTAACTTTAATGTTCCAGACGAACCTGCATGAAAATAAAGATACATATTATCATTGCCATTTTGTAGAGCTTTTGTAGAAATTTTGTAGATGAAGAGAAAATTTTGTAGTCAACCTTTTTTTTCCACATAGAATGTAGTTTAATTGTAGTATAAATATAGTAATTTTGTAGATAACCTTAAAAATAGTACTGCTATATACATACTTAAAGATATGTAGTTTATTTGTAGATAAATGTAGGTATTTTGTAGATATTAACATAAAATCAGAATTTCATAGAATTTGTAACCTAACAAACTTGCACTTGTGTTCTCATTGGTGATATTCAATTCCATACTGGACTCACGTACAGTTATACATAGCGGATATGATCCTAAGTTTTTATTCTCCTTTTTTGTCTCCATATATACACGAACACCCATATCGTTCCTAATCTCCATTGGAGAACAATGCTCATTTATATTATATTTGATTTCTACAATTTTCTCCGAAGTATCAATCATTAATTGCTCTGCAATTGTAGAAATCAATATACTGTAACTGGCATCATCATCGAGCACAATGCCATCAACCTGAAAATCTTTAATCTGCCATAACTATCCTAATTCTCATTCAATTGTAGCATAATTGAGATTTTGGACATGATTGCGTTTTGTTGCAGAAGAATTGTTGAATATTTTGTCGCTTTTCTGATTTGTGGATTGAGAAAAAAAGTAGAAGAACAGAATATCGGCAGAATAGAGTCGCTACAATTTGATTTGAATTTGTTGAATATTTTGTCATTTTTTTGATTTGTGGATTATGAAAAAATGTCGACGAACAGATAATTTGCAGAACAGAGTCGCTGTAACTTTTTTTGAAATTCCTTTTTTTTGATTTGTTGATTATGAAAAAATGTCGACAAACATAGAATTTGCAGAACAGAGTCGCTGTAATTTGTTTTGAAATTGAAGATAACATTTAACTCGTGATTTCCGTTTCAAAATCAATTAGAATATTTACTTTCAGATTTTGTAGCGCGCCTAATTAGGAATCAACTCATATATTTAATGAACGGTATAATATTTGTAGAATAAATGTGAATATGACGGGTAAATATGAAACTATGCACATTTTTGGTAATAAGGTTTCATTTTTGGTATAGGAAGTAAAATTTCCCTTTTATTTTCCTTGGCCTAGTCTTGATTGGAGAGAAGTTGGATGTTAAATTTCCTCGAACATGGTTGATGTAGATAAAGGATAATCTACGCGGTATGCCCATTGAAAACATCAGTTTACATCATACAATTAATTTTTTTTTTTACTTTGTATACTTGCTTTATAAACGTATTTTACCATATATACCTACTATATTCTAAAATATTATACTGTGTATTCCAAATTAGAATATTGTGATATATTTGGTTTGAATATTGTATTTCAAATTAGAATATTGTAGCATATTTAGTTTGAATATTGCATTCCAAATTAGAAAATTATCATATGATTGGTTTGGATATTGTATTCCAAACTAGAATATTATAGTATATTTGGTTTGAATATTATATTCCAACTTATAATACAACAATGTGTTTTGTTAGAACATTGTATTTCAAATTAGAATATTGTGGTGTGTTTGGTTTGAATACCGTATTACAAATTACAATATTATGATATATTCTGTTTGGATAGTGTATTCCAAATGAAATTATGTAGATGTTTAATTTGAATAATGCATTTCAAATTAGAATATTGTAGTATATTTTATTTAAATATTGTATTCTTCATTAGAATAATGTTGTATGTTTGGTTTGGGTATTGTACTCTTTATTAGAATATTAATTATGGTAAGCTAGGTTCGCAGGATTTTTCAAATTAGAATATTATGGTATATTTAGTTTGAATATTATATTTCAAATTAGAATATTGGTAAGTTTAGTTTGGACATTGTACTCTTCATTAGAATATTGTGGTAAGCTAGGATTGGATTATTCATATTAGAATATTGTGGTATATTTATTTTTAATATTGTGTTCCAAATTAAAATACTATGATCTGTTAAAATCAATATCAAAGGGTGGATTCAGTGGTAAAGTCAGGAATTTCACTAAGAATATTCAAAATTTAATATATATATATATATATAAAAAGTATTTTTTTATTTATGTATGCAATATAATTTTTTATGTATATAATATAATTTTTCAATAAAAGGTATTCAACTGACCACCCTCATTGTATGTCGCTACGCTACTGGGTGGATTAGAGGAAGTGAAATTTTAAATTCTCTTCCCTTTTCCGAAAAAGAAAACATCGATTTCAGAATACAAGTATCAGCTCATTTAATTCTTATGGAATTACCTAGCATAATAGTAAATTATACTCCTTACGTTTATTGAACTTATTTCTTTCTTAATTCGTGCCAAAAAAATATCACATTCTCTATTTAAAAATAATTTACCTTTTATATACCATAATTTATAGCTACACAAAATATATGTACTTCATTTTACATTACAAGTTCAAAAGTTTTTTCTATTTTTTTAAACTTCATTTCCACTCAAATAAATTCATATAAATTGATGAAGTATTATATTTTTTTCGTAATAGGATTATCCTAATCAGCTTGCACAAACCTTTTCAGCGGCGGCCTGTTATCTTCTATCCAAATAGGTGCAGATAGCTTTACCTATCAAGAATTAATTGGGCAAATGAAAAAACATCATCTAACTATTTTCGCATTTGTTGGGATTTTTGAACATTTATCTTCCGTAGTTTTTATAGACCACCCCCTTAGATGCCGTAGTAAATAAATTTTAAAACAATCACAGCTTCTGCCAAACTAGTTCATGAGGTAGCAATTGGAATTCTCACCCTATTATAAACTATTTCAATAATGTTCCAGTAAAGTAGAGACCCCCAAAAATATCATCTATGTCCACAGGAGAATACTTTAAACAAGTTGATTCGCAATTAGCGAAAAGTAATTTTTTAAATTTATTTTAATCACAATTTTCACTGTGCTTTGAAGCTGACACTTTTCTGCCAAGAGTTTTTGCAACTTTGAGAATCCAAATGAGAGGCGAACGCAAGCTTTGAGCACGAGGGGGCTGACACTTTTCTGCCAAGAGTTTTTGCAACTTTGAGAACCCAAATCAGAGGCGGATTCAGGATTTGAGCACGATGGGGCACCACTATGTCAATTACTGACGATAAAATTCGGCATGCAATTCTATGAAAACTTAACGATTATGATAATTTATCATCCTAGTATTATTAAAAAAAAGTTCTAAAGAAAAAAAATATACCGAACATATATATATATATATATATATATATATAGAGAGAGAGAGAGATATTTTCGCAAAATGGGTGCTATGGAAAGAGAAGGAAGAGAGAGAGAGAAAGAAAAAGAGAGAGATTTCTTCGCAAAATGAGTACTATGGAAAGAGAAGGAATAAAATTAATTAAGTTGACTACTGTATATTAGTACTAAACTATAAATAAATTAAAAAAAAAGAAGATAAAAGTAAAAATAAAGCAATTTGCTATTAAATATAAATTATATTGTGTTCCAAGAACTAAAATATTAATTAAGTTGACTATTATATATTAGTACTAAGTTATAATTGAATTAAAAAAAAGAGATTAAAAGTAAAAGATAAAGCAATTTGCTAATAAATATAAATTACATTGTACTCAATGAATAAATATAGAAAGGAGGAGAAAAAACTTGAACGTGAGTTTTGAACCTGCGTCACCAACAAAGGTGGGAATTAAAGTACCTAATATGCAACCAGTTCTCCCATCTGCCTCTTTGTCTCTGGGGCACAATTAACATATTTAAGAGGTCCAGTACAAATGTCAAGATATATATAATATGTAAATGACTCTAAAAACTTGCATGACACAAAGATTACTATCACTACAAGTGTCAATAGCGTGGCACAAAATCCTTACCATGATAATAAACTAATTCCCTTGTTTAACCAAATTAATTTGAAAGAAAATTTGTAAAAAAACAATCGGTCACACCAAGAGAACTATAATTACCCTACCAATAATGAAATTTTGCAGGTTGATACAATAAGAGCCAAGTGTCGGAGGTCATATCCATGCAAGATTTGAATAAAAAACCCCACGTTACTCCCTTTAAATCTCATGCAAATAGATATCATCATTACAACTCTTTCCAATCCTATAGACGGCAGCATCAATATAAAACACGAACACGATTAAAATGCCAGGAGTTCCACTAACACTACGAAGAAGGTACAGACCCATTCAATTGTGCCATCTTTCTCGACAACAAATCATGAACAATCTTCGATCCCTACCTCCTCACTATCCCTCCAACCCTGTGATTTACACTCAACCACTGAATCTACCAAACCATCTACCACAATCGTGGGTGGAACTGGGCCTTAGAGATCAATGGACAGGAATCCATATTGATAATCTAAAACACTCATTATCTTGCACAACTAATCTCGGAGGGAATGACCCTTTCTATGAACAACTACATCAACCAAATGTGGATGAACAAAATCCTACAACCCCTTGCACCATCGATGAACCAAAACACAGTCCACACCTTGCAACACATGTTGAACATACTAAGCAACTCTAATCAACAGATTCCACAAAATCCATCTCTAAATTTCTCTTTCTTTGTACCGGAGGATCTAATGTTACTGAATCCAATCTTTACCCAATGGACTTCACAACACATGCAAAACCAAACACTCGATCCACAAGTAGATCCAATGGAAGATCTAGCTCAACCACCAAACATGCAAAACCAGGAAGGGATTTAGGAGGAAGGAGAGGAGGAGGACACCATGTCACACTTGGGGGAACCGTCAATAGTATTTTCAAGCCTAAGCGAGGTAAAAATACTAATATTCAAAAAGATGCTAGACAGGAAGTGTATCTTCAGCTGCCCAGTGACACTTTACAAGTACTCACTAGACATAAAATCCCCACAGGACCCTACAGTGGGGAAGAATGTGGTGATATTAGTTCTATCCCTCAGGAGGACTCCCCACAACAACCCAATCAATAATCCCATAAATAATCAACCAAACAATTTTATAATTTGGAATGTTAGAGGAGATAACAATAAAAACTTTAGGAGTGACTTTAGAGAGCTAATGGACACCCATATGCCATGTCTAGTTGCTTTGTTGGAGACCAAAATGGCAAGTCACACATCTATTCTAGAGGAATTCGACTTCACTGAGTTGATTGAGGTTCCTGCAATTGAGAAGGCTGGTGGTTTAGTTATCTTATGGAACCATGACATGGTGACTATCAACAACTTCACTAGAAACTGAAAGGCAATATATGAATGATTGAGGTAAAACCTAAAAAACTCTCTTGGTTATTTAGTACAATTTATGCTAGCAATGACATAATTGATAGAAATATTTTATGGAATAACCTAAGAAATGTTTGTAATTATTATAAAGGTCCTTGGTTGATTGGTGGTGATTTTAATGAAGTTGTTGACTCCGAGGATAAATCTGGTGGTAAGCATATAAATCAAAGACGTGCCAAATCGCTCATAGATTGCCTTAATGATTGTAACCTAATTGACTTAGGTTTCAAGGGATGTAAATATACTTGGTCTAACCATCGCAAAAGAAAAATAATTTAATCATGGAAAGATTAAATAGGGTTTACTCAAATGAAGATTGGTTACATGCATTTCCTAATGTCACTATAACCCACCTCCTCAAAATTCACTCGGGCCACAGCCCTATTCTTATCAATCTTAATAATAAGATTAACATGAATCACGATAGACCCTTTAGAATAGAAATCTTTTGGTGTTCCCATCCGGACTTTGCTATTTTTGTGTCATATAGTTGAAAAAATAAGGATTTAGTAGGTGGTACGATGTTTTTAAAAAATAATATTTTAGAATGGAAGAAAAATACTTTTGGTAATATTTTTGCCAAGAAAAGGAAAATTCTGAAAATAATTCATGGAATACAGAATTACCCTAGCTACACTACTAGAACCTACCTTAGAAACCTAGAAACAATTCTCATTGAAGACTATAATATCATCTTAAAACAGGAGGAAGATTACTGGAAATTAAAATCTAGGGTTAATTGGTTAATGACGGCGATGCTAATACATAATCTTTTTCATATTAAAGCCACTAATAGAAGAAGGAAAAACATACAACAAATTATGGGAATTGGATTGAAGACCAAATCTCTCTAATAAACCATACAACAAATTATTTTTTAAGTATGTTTACAACGTCCCATGAAAAAATAGATTGGTCAAATATTAACCGTGACAAGGAAAGCTTTTATAATGTTGATCTCTCGAGCCTTGATAAACCTTTAAGTAACTACGAGATAAGAAAGTTTGTCTTCTTCTTTAAACCATACAATACTCCAGGCCCCGATGGGCTACACCCGTTCTTCTTCCAAAACTTTTGGCACATAATAGGAAGTAAGGTCATAAACCTGTGCCAAAAAAAATTTCAAACAAAAGCAATTCCTCCTGACATTAATAAAACTTACCTTTGCTTAATACCTAAATTTAACAATGCTAATAATCTTAACAAATTTTTGGCCTATTAGCCTATGTTAACACCATCTACAAGGTTCAAAAATCATTGTCAATCGAATCAAGTCCTACCTACAACATCTAATCAATGTTCAACAATCTATCTTTCTAAAAAATAGGCGGGCAAGTGATAATGCTATCATTATCCAAGAGGTAATAAAAAAGTTTAATTCCACAAAAGGAAAGGAAAGTTTAATCCTTAAGATTGATTTGGAAATGGCTTTCGATAAGGTACAATGGTATTATATTTATAGAACTCTAATTTTTTTTAAATTCCCTCCAAATATATCTTCCCTAATTCTTAGTTGCATCACAACGAGTACTATTTCCATTCTAGTAAATGGAAACAAAACAAAAGAATTTTTCCCTACAAGGGGTATTAGACAAGGTGACCTCATGTCGCCCTACTTATTCATCTTATGCATGGATATGCTTTTAAAAAAATATTGATAATCAAGTAGACATAAGAAATTGGGACCCTATTAAACTAAATCCTAAGAGCCCCCCACTATCTCACTTATTCTTTGCAGATGATCTAACTTTAATGGGTCAAGTCAATGAAAAGTAATTCACACAATTTGGAGGAGCATGGAGAATTTTTGTAGCTATTTCGGATTGAATATTAATAAAGAAAAATCCAAAATAATTGTTTCCAAGAACTGCAAAGATTCTACCAAAGACCTAGCTACGAGAATTTTTAATATTAAAATTAGTAATAATTTTGGAACATACCTAGGTTTTCCTATCCTTAATAATAATCCTAAGCATAAAAATCAACCTTTAATTGACATAATTAGAGCAAGACTAAATAATTGGAATGCTACGTGGTTAACTATAGCAGGCAGGTGCACCTTAGTATCTTCTACTCTCACCATTCTAAATCACCTAATGCAAGTATCTCTTCTTCCAAACAAAACCCTGAAGGAAATAGACAAAATACAAAGAGACTTTCTATGGGGTACTACGGGGGAAAAGAAAAAACTTTATTTAATCGGATGGGCCACTATAACTAGAACAAAAGATCTAGGTGGCTTGAGTATTAAAAAAGCTAAGTAAAAAAACTCAACTCTACTAACCAGTTTGGGCTAGAGAATTCTTAATAACCCATCATCTCTTTGGGCAAAAGTGCTAATTAGTATATATGGGACGAGTAGAAACACTAGGAGTGATTCAAATACTTGGAATAATCTCCTTAAGGGATGGACCGTTTGCAATAAGGAAATTAGGTGGACAAAAAATCAACATTCAAACCTAAATATCTAGGACACAAACTGGATCCCAAACATTACCAACCTTAGAAGCAATATTACAGGTCCTCTAACAATAAATAAAAGCAATTTAAAAATTAAGGATATTTGTGATAAAGAGTCTTGGGACCTAACGAAAATCTCCTTTGAGCTCCCTCAAAGTATTATCACTAACATCAATGCCTTAAACCCTAACAAGCATATTACATCTCCTAATAATATCATATAGAGTATAAATCCTAGTGGCGTGTTTTCTACAAACTCTTGCCACAAGTTAATTGATGACCAAACATCTCTAAACATCAACTTCAATTGGATATGGGACCAAAACGCCCTAACAAAGTTAAATTATTTTATATGGAAATGCTACCATAACTGACTTCCAACTAGGGCTTACCTAAGCAAAATTGGTGTTAATATCGACCCTAATTTCCCAATATGAAAAAACACAAATGAGACTCTAGTCCATATTGAGAATGTAACACTGCTCAATTATACTGAAAATCAATGGGAGGGAATGTCAATCCTCAAATTCATACAACACACTGGGTTCGACAACCTCAAGAATACCAATATCACTATAACCAATAAGCACGTCACATGGGAAGATATATTTTCATTCCCCTTATGGGCTATCTGGAGCAATAGAAATCACAACAACCAAAAGAATACCAATAATGATATCAATATTAAGAGAGTTATTGACCAAGCTGTTGAATACAATCTATTAATTTTAGTCCCACAACTAATAACATAAAAATGATCCTTAAAGTCAAGTGGCAGGCTCCTCTGAAAGGTTGGTACAAGATCAATATTGATAGAGCCTTTATGAGAAATAGTCTAAAGGGAGGAATAAGCGGAGCCATACGAAATAATAAGGGCCAATGAAAAATGGGCTATCACAAAAAAATGCATGCAGCAAAGCCAATTCAAGCAGAATTACAAGCATTGCAGTAGGCACTTCAACTAATTGTCAAGGAAAAAAATCTTTCCAATAGAAGTGGAGACGGATGCCACGGAGGTTATAAGATTTATTCAAGATGATTATCAAACTTATGATGATTTAATCTATAACTGCAGATGGTTAATGAAGAAGACGCTGCAAATAAGGGAGATCGTAGTGAAACATAGCTTTCGTGAAGGGAACATGGTGGCACATCTTTTGGCGAAAGAAGCTCTTATGCAGCCTAGTTATAATAAATTAGTGCTTTTGTTTTACCTCCTGAACCTGTGATAGAGGCCTATCGCAAAGATCAGGATGGTTTTGTCTATGTAAGGAAATGTTCAACTACGATGTGTTGTAAGTTGGTTGCTTTAGGTAATGACAATGCCTTAGGAGGTATAACTATAGCCCATCGAGGCATTTGTAATGAAGGTAGTTCACTACGCCCCGTACCCTAATTACTATAAATAAATAAATACATTTTATCCTAAAAAAAAAGTGACTCCTTTTACTGTTTTAATGGCTTCCACAATGAGAATATGATCATCAATAACACTTTTTAAAAATACCAAATTAATAACAAGGTCATCATCTAACCCTGTTTACACTTGAGAAGGTTACAAGAAAATAATTTGATTTTGCCATGTTGTATATGATAGAAATCGGGGCTATTCGATTTTACTATTTGATCAAGATTGGGATGTTGCATCTGTTGATACACAATTTTTTTCTCATATTTAAAAAAAAATGCATATATGCTTTCAAAATAGAATATTTGCATCATTTAGTTTAAAACCTACATTATCTATAATTTTTCATAATTTTTAGAGCTTCAAATCAATTTTCTTGCATTTAAATTATATAAATATCTAATAATTATCCTTTAAATTATTTTGTTATGACTTAATCATCCAAACTTATTATTTACACCAACATATATGTTTTATAATATTTTACTTCATTTTTTCTATAATTGCATTTGCATTTTCAGGTTAATTAAATATATTTGCAATAATAGCCTATATTCATGTATAATTACATTATTTATACCAAAATAGCATTTTTATATTTTTATAATGTTGATTTATCATTGTTAATCATTTTAGTGCATAAATAATATTTTTATTATTATTTATTAGGCATTTTAATAAATTGTTTTGATAAATCTTGGGTATTTAAACAACAACCCAATTTTAAACGAAATGAATGGCCTAAACACTCAAATACCCAACCCAATTACCCTAATCCCAAACCAAACAAACCCCTACTAAAACCCGATCGCGACCCGCCCATTCAATCTTTTGATCCCATTCACTTCCCCCTTTTAAATTAACCTAAACCAGAACCCTACCCATTTCCCCTTAATTCGCCTCCCCTAAACACTAACTCTCCTATTATCTCTTATGAAGAAACCTAGTCGCCTCCCCCTTAATTCCCTCTCCTAATCCCACTGATAATGGAATTCTACTACTATTCTCTTATCATATTTGAATCCTTTTGGTACTGGTTGTCCGTTCGTGGTGTTACCTAGGTGATTGCCTAAACATGGAAAGCAATATCTTCCGAAATCAAACCAAAGTGGTTCGAATCTTTGATTTTGAGCACTATTTCGTCTATATACGTTCAACACTATACTGTGTGAGTTCGATTTTTGTTTGGATTCTGCTTATTTACACTTTCCCTACAAACTAGGGTTTACAGATTTTCTCTCTTAAATTGATTTCAAATCGATTTGCATGTTTCTTTTCCTTGTTTGTTGCTTAAATTATTCTGTTTCCTTATATGTTTGCTCGATTTTGACTGCTATATAAACCCCTCCCCCATTCCCTTTTGGAAGAGGGGAATCACTATGTTTTCACTAAAATCTAAGGTTTTTCACTCTGTTATTCTCTTGTTCTACTATGGCTCGTGGCCGGCTGAAAGCCAAGGCCATCGAAATTCTATTTTCAACCCTCCTTGGTGTAGCACTGCCTTGGGTTCCTTGAAGCCCTTGGGAACTTGACGCATTAAGGACCTGGAATATACTGCTCTGTGTTGACGTTCAAAGTGATTCTGCTCTTTCTTGTTTGTCTACTTATCAATCATTAACTGGTGAGTTCTTTAGCCTTCGCAATATTCATTCTCTTGAGTTCCTAATTAGCATATTCATGCCTGAAATTGCATAACTTAATGTGTTTCTAGACTATTTTCCATGTGTGTTGACTCTTGTCACTGCATAGTTTTGAAGATTGACAAATGGATGACCAGTTGAACCAGGTCCATCAGAGCACACATCTTGAACTGAATAGCTGGCACATGAACCGTATATGCATAGGAGATATTTGTGAATGTGAAATATCAATGAACGAAGAGATTGTCTCCTAATGCGAAAAGACTGCAAACTGATGAGAAGATTGAAGTCGAATTCAGCAAGGAAAGTAACAAAAGAAAGGAAGTTGATTTTGATACAAATTTGTTCACCCAGGTAGAGTTGGACTATAATTGGATGACAAGCGCAACAACTAACTCTATAAATACTCTTCTGCTAGAATAAAAAATGCACAAAATCTTAAGTGAATCAAAATCTGAAAGCAAAGTTCCCAGAGTTATTTCGCTAGCAGAATCATTATGCGATTCAAAGGCTACAGTTCAACTAGAAGAACCAGTTCCATCTGATTAATTATTGAGTCTAGTTGATTGTAGTAGGAGTTTTAATATTGCATCTTTTCAGTTTTCATAGAAGCAATTGTAATAGATACGCATTGTTCAAGTTAGAGTTAACTTGAAGCTTGTAGAAATTAGCTAGGTGCTAGTTACTGCAAAGGGATTAGAGTTAGTCCTAGGATTATAAAAGAGTTTATTTTGTAAGTCCGTTTGGCTCAGAGTTTTTAGTGAAGTGTTTGAGAAAATCCTACTGAGGAGTAGGTCGTGGTTTTTTCACCTTTTGAACCAGGTGTTTTTTCACGTAAAAATCTCTGTGCTTTTAATTTTCCGCTTTTAATATTCCGCAACAATAGAAGTAAGTACATCAAGAAGAACTAGGTTCTTCCAGTTAGACAGCACTCAAAAAATTGGGTACCTCACAATTAACTTATATAATTGTGTGGTATTGACGTCTAAAACATCAGTTGGTATCAGAGCAGGTTATCCTTGAAAGGCTAACACCTTGGAGAAGATCAAGATGAGTGCACCACCTGGATATTGGGAAGGTCAATCAACTGCAATTCCACCACTCTTCAATGGCCAGTATTACTCTTGGTGGAAAAACAAGATGAAGGACCACCTGATTGGAGAAGAGTGTGAACTCTGGGACATAGTCACTGATGGTCCTCTAGCTACCATGATGAAGACTGCTGAAGGTATAGATATACCAAAGACTAGAACTGATTGTACTGCTAAGGATTTGAAGAAATGGGAGAAGAATGCAAAGGACAAAAAGTGGCTAGTGTGTGGACTAGGTCCAGATGATTACAGCAGATTCCAAAGATGCACCACTGCCAAAGAGATATGGGATACTTTGCAAGTAGCCTATGAAGGAATACCTCAGGTAAAAAGGTCAAGAGGTACTCTACTATACTCTCAGTATGAAAACTTCACTATTAAAGAAGGAGAGACTATTCAAGAGATGTACACAAGGTTCACAACCTTGACTAATGAACTGAAGTCTCTTGGAAGAGTCATTCTTGAAGAGGACAGGATTGAGAAGATCCTAACAAGGTCTTGCCTATTTCCTGGGAAAGCAAAATCACTACTATCCAGGAATCAAAAAATATGGAAACCCTGAGATTAGATGAGCTGATTGGAAACCTTACTGACTATGAACTGAAAAGGCAGACAATGAAGATGGATGGTCCAAATAAGGAGAGGAGTCTAGCACTTAGAATCACTGAGGGAGTAGATCTGGAGGATGATAAGATGGCCATGATCACCAAAGAATTCAGAAACTTTCTCATGAGGAAGAATGGCATCTCTAGAGGAGGAAACTACAACAAAGCAAAAGCCCCTGAAAGGCCAACCAACGAGGGATGCTATAAATGTGGTAAGACTGACCATCTCATCAAAAACTGTATTGAGTGGGAAGTAGAATGGAAAAAGGAGAGATATGAAAGAAGGAACAGGTCCAACCCAAGAAAACCACAACAAAGGCTGTGGTTGCTGCCTGGGGGGAAAGTTCAGATGAGGAATCAGAAGATGGCGAGACTGAAGATCACGCGCTCATGGAAATTAGAGAATTCGATGATGAATCACATAAAGAACCAGAGGTAAGTATCTCCCATCTTAAAAACAAAGTAAAGTTCCTATCTAAGGAAAAACTCTCTGAGTTGCTACCTGATTTCATAGATGATTCTGAAGAAACAACCAAAGAGAAGGATCAACTATCTAAAGAATGTGTAATGCTAAAAGAAAAGTGCATGAACCTGGAAATCAGAGTCAGTGAATCTGTAAAGAAAAACACTGACTTGTTGAACCCGGTTCATCCACTTGAAACTGAGATTCTAGAACTAAAATCTGGAAACTTAAAGCTAAAGCTAGGATCCAGTAAAAAGGTTGTTGATTATTATCATATCATGTTAGAAGAAAACGTGGGAAAACTAAAAGATAAGATGTATGCCAAGGATGAACAGATAAGAACTCTTAATGAAGAACTTGGAAAAGTCAAACATGAATTAGATCGAGCTTGTAAATGGAATAAATCCTCTGATGCCCTAATATGGCTTTAAGAGAATCATAGTAGCAACATGAGAGATATTTCTTCGGAAGTCAATTGCCCAAGTGGGATCCCAAAAGCAAGAATCTCACTCTCCCTGAGAATAAAATATGCACCCATTGTGGTAAGACTAGGCACTACAAATATGAGTGTACTGCAAAAGAGCAGGCCAGTCGAAGAAATGAGAGGTTTGTAAGAAGGAAAAAATGGCTAACAAATTGGGCCAGGAAAAATTTGATTCATCCATTCTCTCATAGAAAAGGACCCAAACTAGTTTGGGTTCTTAAGACTAACCCCTGATTCTTTTGTAGGTTCAATTGAGAGGAGGCAGTCAAATTTGGTATTTGGATAGTGGCTGCTCAAAGCATATGACTGGGAACATGGAACAGTTCCTTTCACTTGAAAGCCTCAAAGGAGGAAATGTATCCTTTGGAAACGGAAAGAAAGGTGAAATCATTGGGGTTAGTAAGGTAGGTAAGTATGACACACGATCCATTGAACATGTGTATCTAATAGATGGCTTGAAATATAGCCTGATCAGTGTATCACAACTGTGTGACAGAGGTAACCTGGTTGCTTTTACTTCCACAAAATGTTTTGTGATTAACCTGCTTACTGACAAGATTGTTTTGCAGGGAAAAAGAATGAATAACATCTATGTCATAGACTTGTCCACACTGTCTAAAAATGAACTCACTTGCCTAAGTGTGTTGAAAAGTAATCCCCTCATGTGGCACAAACGACTTGGTCATGCGAGTCTAACTCAGCTTAACAAACTAGTCTCTAAGGACTTAGTGGTAGGACTTCCTAACATTAAGTTCAAGGAGGACAAAGTTTGTGAGGCATGTGCCAGGGGGAAGTAGGTAAGGTCCTCTTTCAAAAGTAAGAAAATAGTCAGTACCACTTGGATGTTGGAACTGGTTCATATGGATCTATGTGGTCCTATGAGAACTCTGAGTAGAGGTGGTAAGAGATATGTGATGGTGCTAGTTGATGATTATTCAAGGTTCACTTGGACCTTATTCCTGGCATCTAAGGATGAAGCATTTGATATGTTCACCTCATTTGTCAAGAAAACTCAAAATCAATTAGGACATCAACTAGCATCAATAAGATCTGACCATGGTACTGGATTTGAGAATGCTAAGTTTGCTGAGTTCTGTGATGAACATGGTGTTAATCATAACTTTTACTCCTAGAACCCCACAGTAAAATGGGGTTGTTGAAAGGAAAAACAGAACTCTTGAAGGCATGGCAAGAATCGTGCTTCTATCTAGCAAACTACCTCATAGCTTCTAGGCTGAAGAAATAAACACTGCTTGTTACATAATCAATAGATGCGTGACCAGACCTCTAGTAGAGAAAACTANTATTCATCACATAGAAAATCTTATAAAGTGTGTAATAAAAGAACTATGTGTGTAGAAGATAGTATACATGTTGTCTTTGATGAAACTAACATTCTTGCTGAGAGACAGGAACCTAAAGATGAGGAGCTTGGACTGGTAAGAAGCAGAGATAACATTGGAGCAAGCATGGAAGGTGGAACAGGTGATCGACCAGGTTCAACTACCCCAAGCATCATGACAGGGGGAATTCAACATATGTAACCTGGCCTTGATCCTGCTCCAAAGCAACATGACACCATGGAATCGTGTAGGAATGAACAATTGGCACTTAAACCACCTAGATATCAGAGTTCTCACCCTCTTGAGAAAATCATAACAGATTTGGCATCCGGAATAAAAACAACATCATCCATGAAAAATCTATGTGTGTTTGATGCCTTTCTATCCATGATCGAACCAAAGAACATTGGGGAAGCCCTACAAGATGCTGATTAGGTAAATGCCATGTAAGAAGAGCTGAATCAATTTGAAAGAAGTCAAGTATGACACTTGGTACCCAGGCCACTAGACAAATCAGTGATTAGCACCAAGTGGGTCTTCAGAAACAA
The DNA here is from genome assembly GCA_005239525.1 of Nicotiana knightiana. Taxonomy (NCBI): domain Eukaryota; kingdom Viridiplantae; phylum Streptophyta; class Magnoliopsida; order Solanales; family Solanaceae; genus Nicotiana; species Nicotiana knightiana. The sequence goes on along the minus strand of ML418880.1, from coordinate 40,207 downwards.
ACTCGATGAGGATGAAACTGTTACAAGGAATTAGGCAAGATTAGTTGTTCAAGGGTATAGTCAAGAAGAAGGAATTGACTATGATGAGACCTTTGCCCCAGTGGAAAGACTGGAGGTAATCAGACTTCTTATAGCATTTGCTGTACACATGGAATTCACTCTTCATCAGATGGATGTTAAGAGTGCCTTTCTCAATGGCTATCTGAAGGAAGATGTATTTGTCAAGCAGCCTCTAGGTTTGGAAAGAAAGGAATCACCTGATCACGTATACAAACTTGACAAGGCTCTATATGGTCTCAAAGAAGCACCAAAATNTGTGCAAATATATGTGGATGATATTATATTTGGGGCGACTTCTGAAAAATTGAGCAAGGAATTTGCTATGCTAATGGGAAGTGAGTTTGAGATGAGTATGATGGGTGAGCTAAGATTTTTCCTAGGCTTGCAAATTAAGAAAAACCCAAATGGAAAAATGATCCACCAACAAAAGTATGTGAAAGAATTGCTCAAGAAGTTTAATATGGAAGACTCAAAAGAAATAGATACTCACATAGCCACAGCTACAAAATTGGATGTGTATGAACCTGGTTCATCTGTTGATCAGAAGCTATACAGAGGGATGATTGGGTCTCTATTATATCTCACTGCCAGCAGACCTGATATTGGGTTCAGCGTGGGATTGTGTGCTAGGTTTCAGGCAAATTCAAAGGAGTCCCACCTCACTACAGTGAAAAGAATTTTGAGATATCTGAAAGGCACCACTGATTTGTGTCTTTGGTATCCTAAAGGTAGTAATTTCGACCTTGTAGGATATGCTGATGCAGATTATGCAGGTTTCCTAGTTGACAGGAAAAGTACTTTAGGCATGGCTCACTTTTTGGGCTCCTGCCTTGTCTCTTGGGCCACAAAGAAACAAAATTCAGTAGCCTTGTCTACTGCTGAGACTGAATATGTGGCTGCAGCCTCATGTTGTGCCAAGTTGCTATGGATCAAGCAACAACTCATAAATTTTGGTATTGATGTGGGATGCATTCCTATTTTCTGTGATAACACTAGTGCTATTAGTATGACGAAGAACCCAGTTCATCACAAGAGGACTAAGCACATAGATGTTAGGCACAATTTCCTAAGGGATAATTATTAAAAGGGAATGATCTCAATCGAATTTTGTGCTACTGATCATCAAATTGCTGATATATTCACTAAAGCACTTAGTAGGGAGCATTTTGAGATAAACAGGCTGGAATTAGGGATGATTAAGATCACCTGATTGAAAAAAAAATGAAAAAATGAAAAAAGAATTGGCTAGAAAATTTTAATTACGTACTTAATCAGATTAATAACTACTCAGCATCATTCGGTGAAATTAAATGTCTAATCAATATCAGTCCTTCGGCGATTAGACTCCTACTTGAGTACACATTCTGCATGTTGAAATCCCCCTAGCCACATCTTATAAAAGGTCATCATTACTCTTCTCTTCATAAAGAAACAGTCAAACCAAGTTCAACTCATTCTACACAAACCAAAATTGATTACTCGCCTTTTCTTCCTAACAATACATAATTATGTTTTCACCACCACCCGCTTCTTCTTCTAATTCATCACCTAATCGTGATTGCAATGGAGGAAATTCTGAATCTGTATCCAATTCTCCATCTGTATATAGTTCTCAATCACCAGAAATTTCGTCAACCTCTGAAAATACACCCATTCCTGAACCCACTCCAAACCCTACTCCTGCCTCCTAGAATCGTCGTTTCAAAGTTCTTGCCCGGAAATCTGTTGCTTCTGGGACTAGGGAAAAATTCTTGGAGGATCTTATTGAAGCGGACAAAGGTTCTAAGTCAGATTCATCCAGTGAATCTTTTAAATCAGCCAACGAGGAAGATGCACCTGGTTCAACCAGTTCTGAGAAAGGTAATCCTGAAATCAATTCTGAATTTGCTTCTGCTGATAAAAGGTTCGTGTTGGTTGGGTCTGTTATTGATGTTGAAGTGCCTAAAAGGCAGAGGGATGGTAGAAAATAAAGAATTCTTGAGAGAGAGGGAAAAGAAGTTGAGAGGGGATCTAGGGAGGATTGTACCATGTTGGTTATCTGTGGTCCCATTCCTGAAACTGTTGAAGAAAACGTCACAAAGTTAGGGGGAAGCATAGTTGAGGAGGCTGTAACAGGTCTTGCAAGTATGAAGAAAGGAACAGATGAACCTGTTTCATCTGGGGAAGAAACATTGATTGAACGGCTGAAGAAACTGGGGGAGTCCTATAACCCTAAGAAAAGGAGGACTCAGAAGTCCAAGAAGACAACTCACCCAGTTCCTTCAAAGAAAAGAAAAGCTTCTGAAGCTGCTGATGTTCCTGCTCCAAAAGTAAGAGCTACTCGTAGCACTGTGAGAGATGAAGAAGAGAAATTGGAAAAGGCTCTGAAAGAGAGCAAGAAGAAGATGGCAGTAAAGGGAAAAGCAAAAGTTGGAGAGCCTGTTGAGGCTATTGACATTGAAGAGAATGTGTTAGACCTAGTCCAACAGGAGGATCATCCTGCTCCAGGTGTGGCTGATACACCAAAACCCACAAAGGCTAAGGCTTCTTCAAAGTAGTCAACTAGAATGTCTGTCACACCAACAAGATCTGTTAAGAGGACCAGGGCCAAGCCAAAGAAAGTGAAAATTATTGAGAAAGAGGATGATGATGCAGACTGGAGTGGAGAGGAGGAGAAGGAAATAGGAGAGATGACTGACAGAGTTACCATGTTTGGAAAGGGAACAATACTGAAGGGTAAGTTGATGAAGGATCTAGAGGAGCCTGGAATGCAATATCTGCTGGAAACTCTGGAGGTGCAGGGCTGGAAGTACATGGTCCTTCTCATGGAAGGTAGGCTCGTAAGGGCTGAGTTGGTAGAATTCATGGGAAATTCCATTGACAAGGAAGGAAGGGTCACCTCCATGGTCAAAGGAATTGAAGTTTCCTTTGATGCTAAAGAACTGGGTGTTATTCTGAACATACCAGCTGAGGGATATGAGGACTACACAAGGCAAAGATGGCCTTGCCTAGATGGGATGGCCTCAGCAATCAACATCACCATATTCTTTAGTGATAATGAGAAGGAGATTGAACCCAGGCCGGTCTACAAGAGTGAAATAAATCCATAGCACAAGCTATTCTCCGAGTTCGTCATCAAGTTCCTACTGCCTAGACAAGAAAGAAGGCACATTGCAAATTATATGAATCTGACCTTGATGAAGTGCTTGTACAGGGGAAAGCAAATCAATTGGTCGGCTTTCATCATCCAACTCTTTGACAGAGTTGTGAACGGAACCAAAGCACACACAATTCCATATGGCTTCATTATGACAGCAGTGCTTGCACATTTTGGGGTTCCAGTGAAGAAGGCTGAGATGGCTACTACCAAACACTATTTTGGGAAGGAAACTTTGCTGACATGTGACTACAATGTCAATGTTCCTGTGGATGAACGTGGTTCATCTAGGAAGCAACCAGTCAACAGCAAAGTACAACTCTGGTGCAGGAAAGCGAGATCAAGGATATGGAGATCCTTCATTTGAAGTCTCGTGTGATTGAGGTTGAAGCTGAGCGAGATGCTCTTAGGGCTGATTTAGCAAAGGAGAAAGAAAAGAACAAGGGTGTTCTTAAGCAGATGCTTTCTCTCCTACAATCCAAGGCCACAACCTCCTCTACACCTTCCCATCCTTAGGCTATCTAGAGCTACCCCATAACCATTCAAGTGCCCAGTTCGAGACGTGTTTCTTTCTTTTTAGACTATTTTCTATTTTTACTCTGTTTTTTGCTCATGGTTGGTTTGTTTTTGTTTTTCTGTATGGTGGTTGATAATCGTTACTAGTCAATGAATCTTGCTTCACGTTATTGACTGGTATCAATTTCTTATTTAGCTTACATTTATTGACTTCTTGTGTTGATTAATCATGCTTTGCACCTGCAGTTGCCTCAATGGCCATGAGTAATAATTAATAAATCTTGTAAGTGTATCATTTTACAAACTTTCGATGATGCCAAAAAGGGAAGATATTTGTTGAACTTTTTCAAAAAAAAAATTCAAAGTGATATTTATAACCTAATGAACCTAGTTTCTCTATGATTAATGCTTAAAACCATATAAAGTTTTTGAAGTGTATACAGGATTAAGCACAGAGTTTGTATTCATCAAAAAGGGGGAATTTGTTGACCCATGTCACTGCATAATTTTGAAGATTGACAAATGGCTGACCAGTTGAACTAGGTCCATCAGAGCACACATCTTGAACTGAATAGCTGGCACATGAACCGTATATGCATAGGATATATTGCTGAATGTGAAATATCAATGAACCAATTGATTGTCTCGTAATGCGAAAATGTTGCAAACTGATGAGAAGATTGAAGTCGAATTCAGCAAGGAAAGTAACAAAAGAAAGGAAGTTGATCTTGATACGAATTTGTTTACCCAGGTAGAGTTGGACTAGAATTGGAAGACAAGATCAACAACTGACTCTATAAATACTCGATGTATTCCTGCTGGAATAAAAAATGCACAAAAGCTGAAGTGAATCAAAATCTGAAAGCAAAGTTCCCAGTGTTATTTTGCTAGCATAATCATTGTGCAATTCAAAGGCTACAGTTTAACTAGAAGAACTAGTTTCATCTGATTAATTATTGAGTCTAGTTGATTGTAGTAGGAGTTTTAATATTGTATCTTTTCAGCTTTCATAGAAGCAATTGTAATAGGTACACATTGTTCAAGTTAGAGTTAATTTGAAGCTTGTAGAAATTAGCTAGAGTCTAGTTACTACAAAGGGATTAGAGTTAGTCCTAGGATTACAAAAGATTTTATTTTGTAAGTCCGTTTGGATCAGAGTTTTTTCATGAAGTGTTTGAGAAAATCCTACTGAGGAGTAGGTCGTGATTTTTTCACCTTTTGAGCCAGGTGTTTTCCACATAAAAATCTTTGTGTTTTTACTTTACTGCTTTTAATATTCCGCAATAGTAGAAGTAATTACATCAAGAAGAACCAGGTTCTTCCAGTTAGACAACACTCGAAAAATTGGGTACCTCACAATTAACTTATATAATTGTGTGTTATTGACGTCTAAAACATCAATGTGCAACCCTGTTAGTATAAAATTTGTTTATGATATTAACCTTTTTCGCATTTGCTGATGCATAACCGGCCAGTTCGGAGATGTGTTTAGGTTTAGCTTGAACAATTTAAACTGTTTGAAGTTCGATTAGCTTAATGTATTGGTACTTTGAATGTTACATTGGCTATATGGCGTCAGTTTGTTTCCTGCCTTGTCCTGGATTTCTATAGTGATTGATTGTTACCTATAATATGTCCTAATCTGTATTAAGACCTTCACTCCAGTTGTAACTTGATCCCATAATCATTTTTATTACTTAGTGTCCTTACCTTTCCCAATTCTGTACTCCCTAGCAATTAGTTGGAACCTTTTAGAATAACTTCTTATCTTTTGTTTCCCTAATAACATTTGGCTTTGTTTTGTCTTATTGGTGTTAGTTGCACTGTTTAACACCTGGTGTTTAGAATAACTTGACCCTTAGTCTTGAACCTATTAAGTTAATGCTCTATTGTTTTTCTTATTGGCATAATGCATCTTGCTTATTAATTTTGTAATCCCAGAAGCCATAATTCCCCCTTGCTTCTTACAAATGTTCCCTGCCTCAATGTGCTAAGTGTGGACATGTGATATAACTTGTCTCTTGAGTTTGTTTACCCTCTGTGTTGATATGTTCATTGTGTGATCACCTTTTCAATGTGTGTTTCTAAAAATCCAAATGCACTTCTTCAAACTCTACCACTTGATCACCATTTTTCATTCTCATGGGTTATCTACCCTACTCTGAACCTATATTTCTTGGCCAGCTGAAAGCTAAGGACACTAAAGCTTTCTCTATTAACCTCCCTAGTCTGAGCACTGCTCGGGGTCCATTTTGAGACCCTTGTGAACTCTGACACACTAGGGCCTGAGGTTCTTTGGTCATTTTTCTTTGCTACTCAGTTATGTCCCTCTTTCTGTCTATTGAATGTGAAAATTGATTTGTGTAAGTGATTGGCGTCTGGATCCTATTATCAAACCATGGCTGTTTGTTTTGGTTTGAGTTCTCATATGGTTTCTGGGCTATCTTGAGACCCGTGTGTGCTAAAGGGTGGAGAAAGAGCTTAGTTGAAGGCCTGGTAGTGTTGGGTATCTCTTTGGGTCTGTCTTGGGCCTACTGATATCATTTGTACCACTTTGTAATTTATTTATCATTGGGTCTGTAATTATTCTCTAATAACAATTGAGGTAATAGTGAAATTGGGAAATAGGTATCTCCTAATATTTGCATGAAAAAGGTAGAAATCGTGTTTATAGGATTTTTGTGATCTATTTGCTATCCGACATGTATATGTGAGTCTCTTTGTGCACTATTAGAAATCATGTCATTAGGGGATCACACACTCACATAATTAGTATACTATCAATGCGTAAGTGCTTTATCTAATCTTGTGACTACTGCTATATGTTGCTAGATAGCATGCCTATGGGAGATAAATGCTAATGATTGCTCCTTATTTTTCACCATGTTCATTAGATATCATGCCTATAGGATTCTAACTAATTAATTCGCTACTACATCATATCATCCATCTAGAAAGCATGCCTACAGGAGCTAAATGTATAAAATTATGATTCCGACTGTCAATCTTTAAAAATCATGCCTATAGGAGCTAAATGTATGAGAATCAGTTCGAATCGCCAATATTTAGAAATCATGCCTATAGGACATCACTACTCGCTCTTCAAACGCTATTTTATTATTTATCCATGCGATTATAGGTAGTTTTGAGCACTTCCAATAAGTTTCATTGTTCCTTATTGTGTAATTCATTTAGAGATCATGCATATAGGTTTACCAACTTATAATCTATTATAAGCCACCTAGCAGCATCTGGCACTTACAAATTGGTAATTTAGAAATCATGGGTCTAAAATTGCTTGCGTATCTGAATCAGATCATCTAGAGACCATGTCTATAGTGTTAACGACTTCAAATCCCCCTCAATTCTAAAACTACCTAATATCCAGATGTAGAAATCTATTGTGCGTGTATTTGTTGTCTAATTGCTGGAGGCTAACTTGAGCCCTTAACTGTATTTAATTGCAATCTTATTTTTTTGAATTGTCACCTAGTTTTAAAATTTTCTGAGCAGCCTAAGTTATGTATAGAACCACCCAAAATAGGGGTCCAAATGCCTCCTGGGTCATAGGTATGGACGGTAGTGCACGCATAATGCACGATTTAGAATCAACTAATGCATTTTAGGTAATAACTTAAAGATAGTAATTCGGTAGCAGGAGATGATAGTTTGTGCTCGCTGAATAATATGAATAACGCCCATCTCGAAGGAGTTACGAAGTATTATTTATGTTGCACGGAGTGATCCTTTAGGCTAAAAAATTTAGGAACCCCCATCTTATCCCTATTTATCTTTGAATCAAGTGTTTGTATTTACTCCAAGGTATTTTTGATAATGATAACTTCCCAAAATTATTGCATTTCTCTATCTTTGTTTATCTGACTAATTCATATAATTCAAGTTCGGTCGGGACCCACATTTGTGGATCTGAAAAAGTGCCTAACACCTTCTCTTCGAGGTAATTTCGAGCCTTTACCCGATCTTTGGTGATGCAAACTAGTTAAACCTGAGTCATATGCAAATAAGTGTCCTAATTCACCTTAAAACCCATTAGGTGGAGACTCTCCTCTTTTAATACCTTCCTTAAAAGAGTTTTCACATGTTGAAACCCGATTTCACGAGGAAAAGGGGCGCGACAGCTTGGCAACTCTGCTGGGGATATTTAGGCTCTTACCATAGAAAATTTGGTTTATATGAATTAGTCTTCTATGATAAACGTGCTTCCTTTTTCTTTTATTATTTTGGTTCTACATGAATATTCCGCTCCCAATTCCCTTTTATTGCTACATGCACACCCTTTCCCGATTCTCCTTATATTTGAACTCGTATTAATATGCAAATCCCTTCCCTTCTTTTCCCTTCTTTGGTCAAATTGGCTCTAACAAGTGTATTCCTTTTTCTAGTCGCACTTATTTGCTTCAAGTTCCCTTTTAAATTGCTACACCATGTATCTCCCCACCCTTACTCCCCCGCTTATATTATTACAATTTTCACATTGCACGAACTAACTTCTTCTTGTTTTCCTTTCTTTTCATGTCTTTTACGTCTCATTTTAATACTGCATTTCTTGTTTTCATCATGCAAAATATTTGACGTGTTGTTTATATTTGCATAAAGCATAATCCACATCATATTCCACTCGTACCCAATTAATACCATAACGGCGCTTGATGAGTGTTCGAGATCTTCCAAAATCACCCTTTAAATTTGGAAGGCTTATTTTCGGTAAAACTAGTCGATCAGCGGTGCAGTCGATGGTTTCGTGCATTTCCCTCTTGAGGGTACCGGTCTAGAATCTTCTAGAAATCCTACTCTAATATTAAGTGTTCATGCATCATGTCCAAACCTAGTATGGTTAGAATGTTGTCTGCGTGACAACCCGCTAAGGAAAGCCTTGTCCAAAGTCCGCCAGGATTTACACAATCCCAATGGACACCATCATGATTTGTGCATTATTTGGAGAAAACATGCTAGTATGCCGATCATTAATGTGTAAATAGTCAAATTCGAAGGGGGGGAAAGAGCTAACTCAATTTGTTTTGCAGAAATGAGGTGCGAAGTCCCCAGGTTCGGCATGGTTCAAAACATCCCACCTTTGCTACTAGATTGGTGGAAAAACCTCTCGCCTAGTTACAAAAATCGTGTAAAAACAGTCCTCGGGAATCTACCCTCCTTATTAGACATTCAGCTAAACAATGCATTGGTTGAGGTTGCTACTATATTTTGGGATGAGAAGAGAGCGTCTTCCATTTTGGCAACATAGAAATGACTCCTCTTTTAGATGAAATAGGAGGCTTTGCTGGACTCCCATGGGACAGCCCTGGTTTATTGGTACCGAAAAATTGCACTTCCCGAGGTTTCTTAAAAATGATGGGTTTCAAGAAAAATGATGAGGTACTCTGTCTGAAGTAGTCCTACATACCATTTGAATTATTTTATGAGCATTATGGGCACAACAAGTCATATCGCTTTCACCATGATGAACTTGCCATTACTTCTTTGGGTTGGACACACTATCGGGTCTTTGTATTCATTGTCTGTTTTCTAGGAATGCTGATATTTCCGATGAAGGGAGAAAGTCCACACTCGCCTAGCTATGGTCACTAGGACTTTAATGGAGGGACTTGAGGGGCAAACTTACACCATTTTTCCTATGATCTTGGCTGAGATATACCGGGTCTTAGACCGCTGTAAAAAGGGGTATAGGAACTTCGAGGGTTGCAATTTGTCGCTGCAAGTATGGTTATTAGAACACTTTCAGAGAGGTGAGTACTGTCAAGAACTTCTGCGACAACAGTGGAATGACCATACAACCTATCATCATCCGAAGAGAATGACTTTTATCCTAAACAGATTTTGCGCAACCAAGAAATGTTGTGAGTTGGGTACGCTTCTTCAGCAATTGACGGATGAAAAGGTGCATTGGATGTTCGAATGGTTCCCTAGCAGCGAGTTCATCATCAAGTCAAGAGAGACTACTCATCTGGTGCTAATCGAATTTAGAGGAATCTATCCTTACGCTCCTATAAGGGTAATGAGGCAAGGTGGGAGGAAGTAGGTTATACCTCAGGTTTCTAACATAGTCCAGTAAAAAGCAGACTTCAAGGGGAACACCATTCCATTCAAGTTCGAGGCGCAGCATATGTGGAATCAAAAGATCATTGTGGAGAAAGATACTATCGAGTTAGATCGGTATCATCCGGCCATGTGTGCTTCTATCCATCATGGTTGGTAGATGATATAGCGGGAGATGTCAAGCCGGGGATTAATCTGAATAATATGGTTATAGAAGACACTGCTGAAGCACAAGTAAAATACAAGATGTTGCGCAAAAGGGTTTACGAATTTGAAGCCAGGCATTTGAAACAGCATAAAGTGGGTACGGAAGCAATCGACGAGTGGAAAGGAATCACTACTAAATCAATAGAGAGGTTGGAATATTTGGAGAAGGGGTACATGGAGCTTGAGGGAAATATGAGCAAAAGGATCACAAACTGTCAGAACGCAGAGGGAAACGAAGGAGGGCAGCTAGCAAGGGTTTATCTACTGTTAGACATGCGCGACTTGGGGATCCTGATTGATGGAGCTAAGAAGGACAAGAATGGAGAAGGTCCCTCTAGGACCAAATAGATTAGGGACAATGTTTTATTTGCTTTCTTGATTCGTTTTAGACTTTGATTGTAATAAGGAAAATGCCATTAGTAACTTTTTATAATTATTGTCGTTTTAATAAGGATTTTTCCCATTTATCACATTAATGAAATAACGCAATTATTGGCATCAATTTTCTCCAAATCTATATGTCGTTTAGGCCTACCTCCGGCATAATGAGGTCCCCAAAACTAGGACACGAATTTATAATTCCGCAATACATGTTTAAATACTGCAAGTATCCTTTTAATACTCCTTAATGACTTGTTTACCTTCTGTTTTGTTTTTGTTTGATTATTCCCATCCCCCAAGGTTGGTTCGTGCATACTGGAAACATCAGCATATCATACTAGATCTAGAGGTCCTCATCCTCCTCCTCCTCCTCCAAGTGATCCCAAAAACAAAGGGACATCCAAAATGGACGACATAAGTGGTGTTAGGAAAGATAACTCTACACATGCAGAGATGTTGAAACTTCAGATGGTCGGAGTACTCCGGAACAGAACGAATTGGTCTTACGGTTAGAACATAAAATACTGGAGTTACAATGGGAACTTGAGCAGGTTCGGAAATTGGCAAACCTTTCCCTTAACCTGAACGTCCTTGGCATTAACAAACAAAATGCCCAAAACCCAGCACCTCCCCATAACACACAAAACCAACATCCGCAAAATCCTTCCGCACCTCATCAATATGCCAAAGCTTCTCAAAATCCTAATACTCCACCAGTACCGACCCCTCCACAACATCATCACCATGCGACCCCATATTCATAAACCAACACCTACCACGCTCCTCAAAATACACCACAAGCTACCGTGATCCTCAAAACTCAACCAATGACCACCATTACACCCAAATCACTGGAGTCCATCAAAGCAATCCCATATACGAGGAAACCTTACCTCACACTCCACAACAGACCCTGTACACACCGGAGTCCGCCGAGAAGGACCTACTCATCAAGAACATGAAGGAGGAACTCAAGAAACTTACTGGCCGATTCCAAAGTGTCGAAGGTGGTAAAGGCATCGAGGGTTTGAATTATGAGGATTTGTGTATTCAGCCGGACGTAGAACTGCCAGAGGGTTACAAACCTCCTAAGTTTGAAATGTTCGACGGGACAGGTGATCCGACGGTACATTTGAGAATGTATTGTGACAAGCTCGTAAGGGTTGGCAAGGATGAAATAATCCACATGAAGTTGTTCACGAATACCCTCACTGGAGATGCCATATCTTGGTGCATCAGTCAAAACCCAAATAAATGGGTTAACTGGGTAAGTATGGCATCATATTTTATGGACCGGTTCAGGTTCAATACAGAAATGCGCCAGACGTCTTCTACATTCAGAATCTTAAAAATAAGCCGACGGAAACTTTCCGCGAGTATGCTACTCGATGGAGGTCTGAAGCTGCGAAAGTAAGGCCAGCACTAGAAGAAGAACATATGAACAAGTTCTTTGTCCGAGCTCAGGATCCACAGTATTATGAGAGACTGATCGTTATTGAAAACCATAAATTTTTTGACATCATCAAATTGGTAGAAAGAATAGAAGAGGGGATTAAGAGCGTAATGGTGACAAATTTTGAAGCCCTCCAGGCTACAAACAAAGCCTTGCACTCAGGCGGTATTTCTAAAAAGTAGGAAGTAGGGGCAGTGATGGTGGCCCAAGGTCCAAAGTCTCCTCTCACATATCAAACACCCCTACCACATATCAAACTTCACCTCCCAGATATCAACAACCCATCGCCACTTACCATACTTATAACACCAAGCCAGCATACTACCACTCACCACCAGCCCGCCAAAACTACCAAAAACCTAGACCAAATTTCGACCGCAGACTGCCCAGACAATACACCCCAATTGCTAAACCCATCGACCAATTGTACGAGACACTGAAGGCTATCGGTTATGTCACTCCCATTCCCGTTGTTGTCATGAAAAATTCCTCCTAGTGAATTAACCCAAACAAGACATGTCCCTATCACTCGGTCATGAAAGGTCGTACTATTGATGAATGTCGCACTTTGAAGGATAAGATCCAGACGCTGATTGATACCAAGGTTATAAAGTCAAAAGAGGCTGCACCTAATATCCACAATAATCCTCTCCCGGATCACAGGGGCGAGGGAGTAAATGTGACAGAAATTGATAAAGAATGGGATTCAGAGGAGTCAATTAGACACATTCGTGAAGAGGATAATCCTAAAATACCTCCAGTCACTCTCACACTTATCGTGGTAAAGATTCAATCATCGATTGAGGTTGAAGCAGCAACACTAACTCCGTTTGAGGTTGAAGTAACAACGCCCTCAACCGTGCCAACTCCGTTCGAGGTGGAAGTGACCATACCCTTTACCGTGACAGTAGCACCTACATCATCCTTTAAGTACAACGTTCTACCCTGGGACTATGTTGCAGAAGCGAGAAGGAAAGGAAGGAAAAAATGGAGGAGATAGTGCAGCACAAGGCATGACCAGAACTGGTAGGGTTTATACACCGGAACACTTGGGAGGAACAAGTAAACAAGCCGCTTCTAAGCTTCCTGTCATTGAGACTGGTCCAGATGATCTTTGGAGAAAGGTGAAAAGAAGAGAGTACTCTGTGGTTGATCATCTGAACAAAACCCTCGCTCAAATATCCATTCTATCATTGTTGCAGAACTCCGAGGCGCATAGGAATGCGTTGATGAAAGTATTGAACGAAGCCTATGTACCTAATAAAATTACCAGTGGGGAGATAGCCAATATGGTAGGACAGGCATTGGAAAGCCATAAGATCACTTTTCACGAAGATGGACCGCCGCCAGAAGGATTGAGTCACAACAGGGCATTGCATATCACAGTACATTTTCAGGACAAATTCATTGTCAGGGTCCTGATAGATGGGGGTTCAAGTCTTAACATTTGTCTATTAACCACTTTGAAGAGGTTGGGTAAGGTTTTGCATGAGATACGAGCATGGAGTATGAACGTGAAAGCATTCGATGGGTCCCAAAGGGCCACGATTGGGAAAACCAACCTCTGTTTATAAATGGGCCCGACCTGGTTTGATGTTGAATTTCAAGTGTTATACATATCCGCCACATACAATATGTTGTTGGGATGACCTTGGATACATGTTGTTGGGGAAGTAGCCTCTACTCTACACCCGGCCGTGAAGTTTGAATGGAATCATCATGAAGTAATCATCCATGGGGATGAAAGTAACCCTATTTATACCAATCAGACTGTTCCGATTGTTGAGAATGGAAGGAAGTTGAGTGGAGATACATACCATCACATTGAGCGTGTCAACGCGATTGAGAAAGATAAATGGCGGAGCAGCAAAATAGAGAGAATATTGGCATGGGAAGGGTATGAATGGTAGAGGTCTCGGTAAGAATCTCCAGGGTATCACTAAACTAATACAATTAAAGTGTCACAGCACAACCTTTAGACTTGGATATCAGTACACCTGGCAGGAGTATAACGATTGGTTACCGCCATGGCGTGGTCCTTATTACCCTCTTGAGCATCTGGTACCACATTTCAGCTTGTCTTTTCATCAAGCTGACATGATGTGGGGATCTGAAGAAGATGAAGTTTTAGCTGGCTTAAGAAATCTTTTCTTGGAAGATGAAGACATGTATTGCAGTGCAATAGTCAAGGAGGAGGAGGAGGAAGGCCTCGAATCAGTTAAAGAAACTCGTGTAAGCATCCACCTGACGCCATCAGAGAAAGAAGAGTACATCTCTTTCCTGAAAGAATATGAAGATATTTTCGCATGGTCTTATGATGATATGACTGGTTTGAGCACATCTATAGTGGCTCATAAACCACCTACCAATCATATGTGTCCGCTTGTAAAGCAGAAGCTCGAAAACTTCAAGCCAGATATGAGTCTGAAAATAAAAAAGGAAGTCACCAAGAAGATCAAAGCTAAGGTTCTCAGAGGGTATCCAACCTTTGTTGGCAAATATTGTGCCAGTTCTGAAAAAGGATGGGAAAGTCGAAGTATGTGTTGATTACCGAGATTTAAGCAGAGCAAATACTAAAATTATTTCCCGTTGCCCAACATACACATACTGATCGACAACTATGCCAAGCATGAACTCCAGTCTTTTGTGGACTGCTTCGCAGGATATCATCAGATCTGGATGGATGAAGAAGATTTTGAGAAGACAGCCTTTATTACACCATGGGGAGTGTACTGCTACAAAATTATGTTGTTTAGCCAGAAGAATGTTGGAGCCACTTACATGAGGGCTATGACAACCATTTTCCACGACATGATACACAAGAGGTAGAAGTGTATGTGGACGACGTCATCATCAAATCCAAGAAGGGTACATATCACTTAGCAAGCCTGAGGAGGTTCTTTGATCGGCTTCGAAGGTATAATTTGAAACTGAACCTCACAAAATGTGCTTTTGGGGTCCCTGCTGGAAAATTGTTAGGATTCATCGTCAACCGCTGAGGAATTAAGTTGGATCCATCTAAGGTCAAGTATATCCAAGATTTGTACCTCCAAAGAACAAGAAAGATGTGATGAGCTTCTTAGGGCGTCTCAACTACATCTACCGTTTTATAGCTCAATCAACCGTGATATGTGAACCAATTTTCAAAATGTTGAAGAAGGATGCAACAAGTTCTACTGGGGAATGTTAGAAAGCCTTTGACAGAATCAAGAAATATTTGTCCACACCACCAGTCCTGGTCCTGCCGGAACCTGGGAGACCTCTGCTACTCTATTTATCTGTGATGGATATGGCTTTCAGTTGTGTCTTGGGACAACACGATGAGAAAGGAAGGAAGGAACATGCCATATACTATCTGAGTAAGAAGTTCACACCCTATGAAGCACGGTATTCCTTGCTAGAATGCACCTGTTGTGCTCTGACATGGATAGCTTAAAAATTGAGGCATTATTTGTGTGCCTATACCACGTATCTCATATCAAGGATGGATCCTATAATATATTTTCCAGAAACCCATGCCTACAGGGAAGTTGGAAAAATGGCAGATACTACTGAGTGAGTTTGACATATCTATGTAAGTTAGAAAGCGATCAAGGGACAGGCACTGGCGGATCATCTGGCAGAAAATCTTGTAGGAGGAGAATACGAACCACATAAAACGTACTTTCCCGATGAAGAAGTATCATTCGTAGGAGAAGAAATCACCGAAACCTACAAAAACTGGAGAATGTTCTTCGATGGGGCTGCAAATTTCAAAGGAGTGGTATTGGAGCTATTTTGGTATCAAAGACAGGTCAACATTATTCGATATCCGTGAAACTTAAATTTCCTTGTACCAACAATATGGCGGAAAATGAAGCTTGCATCTTGGGGCTCAACTTGGCCATTGACATGAAAATTCAAGAATTGCTAGTAATTGGTGATTCAGACCTTTTGGTGCATCAGGTTCTAGGGGAGTGGGCTACAAAGAATACCAAAATATTACCGTATTTGTACTATGTGAAAGAGTTTATGAAGAGATTCACAAAGATGGATTCCAAACATGTTCTGAGAATCCAGAATGAGTTCGCAGATGCATTGGCTACTCTGTCTTCCATGATACAACATCCAGAAAAGAATCATCGACCCTATTCCAATAAGGATCCATAATCGGCCAGCTTATTGCGCTCATGTTGAAGAAGAAACGGATGGGAATCCGTGTTTCCATGATAACAAAGAATACTCGGTGAAATGAGAGTACCCGGAGCGTGCAAATCATACTCAGGAATGCACACTCCGAAGATTATCCAACCATTTCTTCCAAAGTGGAGGAATTCTATACAGAAGGACTCCAGACCTAGGATTATTATGGTGTGTCGATGCCAAATAAGCTTCTAAACTACTCGAAGAGATACATGCATGAACTCGTGGACCACACATGAACAATTTCTTTTTAGCTAAAAAGATATTAAGAGCAGGATATTTTTGGATGACTATGGAAATGGACTGCATCAGGTATGTCCAAAAGTGTCATAAATGCCAAATACATGTAGATATGATACGAGTGCCACCAAATGAACTCAATGCAACAAGTGCATCTTGGCCTTTGGCCGCTTGGGGAATGGATGTCATCGGTCCGATCAAACCCGCTGCTTCGAATGGGCACAGGTTCATTTTAGCGGCCATAGACTACTTCTTAAAATGGGTTGAGGCTGGATCTTACAAAGTTGTCACCAAGAAAGTCGTTGCAGATTTTGTTAGAGATCATATTGTTTGCCGATTCGGGGTGCCAGAATCCATCATCACCGACAACGTCGCCAACCTCAACAACGACTTAATGAAATCTATGTGTGAAACCTTCAAGGTTAAGCATAAGAATTACATAACATAAAAGGCCTCAAATGAATGGAGCTGTGGAGGCCTCCAACAAGAACATCAAGAAAATATAGAGAAATATGGTAGACAATCACAAGCAATGGCACGAGAAATTACCATTTGCCTTATTGGGATATCGTACCACAGTCCGTACATCTATCGGGGCAACCCCCTACTTGCTGGTCTACGATGCTGAAGCTATCATTCCTGCCAAAGTCGAAATTCCTTCTTTAAGAATTATACAAGAAGCTTAACTTAGTGATGCGGTATGGACACACAGTCACTATATACAATTAGTTCTTGTTGACGGGAAAAGAATGAATGCGGTATGCCATGGTCGACTTTTCCAGAACAGAATGTCCAGATCTTTTGGACAAAAGGGTCAGACCTAGACAGTTCATACCGGGGCAGCTGGTGCTGAAGCTAATATTCCCGCATCAACATGAAGCCAAAGAAAAATCTTCACCCAATTGGAAAGGGCCGTACATGGTTCACAGAGTACTAACAGGAGGAACACTCATACTTGCAGAAATGGACGGAGAAATTTGGCCAAAACCTATCAACTCAGACGAAGTCAAGAGATACTATGTTTAGATTGTTTACATTTCATCATCTGATGTAACTGAACTATGCTTGACCTGATTCCCGTTTAAGAGGGGATACGTAGGCAGCCCTGTGGGTTCGGTCACAACTCAATAAAATCTTTATTTTTACCATCGTAAGAAACTGGGGCAGAAGTCCAGCCAACTTTGTCATGTGCAGAACGGTCAAAGAATTTCTTATTGAACTAGGGCAGAATTTTGAGGAGGACCCTCAAAATTCTAATGCAAGGAAGTCGCAATGTCTCTAAAAGTGTCACATTCATTGGTTCATCTAACTTACTTAATATTGCATACTGCTATATATTTTGTAGTTAACTACATTCATCAAATGCACGCATATGTTCTCGAAAAGTTTATTTTATAAATAGCTAGATGCTACCCGGGATAGCTCGAACATGAAAAGAAAATCAAGCAAGAGAAGGCACGAAACAATCTTCCCCGCAAAACTCACTGTTTATCTTTGGATGCAGGAACAAGGAATACACACACATATCAAAAAAATTTATCTTCGTAACGGCGAGATTGCCAAACGCTAACGCGTTTCTAGCTAAGAAACACTCCATTATCACTTATTTTCTTTTCTTTGCATAAGGCTAAGCATTGCCTTTCTTTGCATGAGACTAAGCATTGTCTCCTCTTCTTGCATGAGGTTAAGCATTGACTCTCTAAATTGCATAAGGCTAAGCATTGCCTTTCTTTGCATGAGACTAAGCATTGTCTCCTCTTCTTGCATGAGGTTAAGCATTGACTCTCTAAATTGCATAAGGCTAAGCTCGACCTTTCTTTGCATGAGCCTAAGCACTATCTCCTTTCTTTGCATAAGGCTAAGCATTGCCTCCCTAAATTGCATAAGGCTAAGCATTGACTTTCTTTACATGAGACTAAGCACTGTCTCCTATTTTTTCATGAGGCTAAGCATTGCCTCCCTAATTGCATAAGGCTAAGCATTGCCTTTCTTTGCATGAGACTAAGCACCGTCTCCTCTTTTTGCATGAGGCTAAGCATTGCCTCCCTAATTGTATAAGGCTAAGCATTACTTTTCTTTGCATGAGACTAAGCACTATCTCCTCTTCTTTGCATAAGGCTAAGCATTGCCTCCCTAAATTGTATAAGGCTAAGCTCGGCCTTTCCGTGCATCGAGACTAAGCATCGTCTCTTCTTCTAACATCAGGCTAAGCATTGCCTCTTCAATTTTCTAAGGCTAACCATCGCCTTATCCTTGAATAATACCAAATGCTATATTCGTTATGCTACTTAAAACCTAGCACTATTTTCTACTTTCATGGGGCTAAGCTCTACCCAAATCTTACACAAGACTAAGCTCTGTCTTGTTTCGCTTCGCATATGACCAAGTATCATGTCTTTTCATCTCATAGGCTGAAACACCACCATTTTGTCCAAAGGCGTCATAGTCTGAAGGTATCATCCGCATAGCCTGTTGTGACCAAACACACCCATGCAAGTATTCACGGTTGTCAAGTAATAAAGTGACTAAAAGTCGAATGTCGAACCCACGAGGACTTGTGATTAATTATTAACTAAATTAGACTATTCTAATTATCTAAGCAAGGATTAGACTTAAAAGTAGTGATGCTAAAGTAGTTAAACTAAAAAGAAAAACAAATAGTGAACTTTGAACAAAAGGATAGAAGATTTATATGTTACCAGTGCGATGAAAACGATCTAGGGTTATGGGCTATCTAACAATCATATTGTATTCTTCAATTGAATTAACTAATTAATTTATCATGTTTATTGGTTGATAGGGTTAATATTGCTCATAAGAATCTTTCGAGTTCTTACCCGCCTATTCAAGCAAACCTAACACCTATATGTCTAGAATTAGAACTAATAAGAATGCAGTTATAATTCCTATAAATCAACCAATAAAGACAACTAGGTATATGTCTATCCTAAATACAAATTCGTTCCTCGATGCCAAGTTCAAGAACTTGCTCTACTTAATCCTATATGCAATCTAGAATTCCCACTTTCGAGTTCAACTCTAGATTCGTAGATAGTATTCAATTGGTGATAAAGCAATCAAATAATTAAGCATAAGATTGAATAAACAAACCAATATGATAAATCAAGAAAGAAAAATCAATATCCGAATAACAATAGTCATGAAAGAACCACAACCCTAGAACGTGAAGTTTAGCTCCACATACACATGGTAGCAAAACAACAAATCATAGAAAGAAACATAAGAATTACTAAGTTTGGTGGAAGAAAAGATGAATTATGGCCTCCACTGTCACGATCCCAAATCCTAACCGGCCGTGATGGCGCCTATCGTGGAACTAGGCTAGCCGACTACTGCGTGTTCACATTTTTCTTTTGAAAATCTCATTTAAGTTTCAAGCAATTCATAACAATATATAGAAAGTTTACTTAATATAATAGGCCAAATTTTTATACAATACTGCCATCCCCAAAACCCGAAGCCAACATGTCATGAGCATCTATTGGAATAAGTCAAAATAAAGTATTAAGATACAAAACTCCAAATCTAAACTAAATAAAATAGGAAGGGAAAGCAGAGATGCTGCGAACGCTGAGCAATTACCTCTATGTCCCCATGATCCGGCCCCGCTGCAGTATATATATAAGCTAACGCTCGATCTCTGCTCCTGAATCTGCACACAGAGGTGCAGGGAGTAATGTGAGTACGCCAACTTAGTAGTAATGGAGATAAATCAAGTCTAAGTGGCATGAAATCACATAAAAATCAATGTCACAACAAGTCACAATATACACAGTCTTACTTTCCAATAGTATACATAAATATACGAAAACATCATGCCTTCGAAATCAACTTCATAAAAGTTCTTAAAACAATGCACAGTTTTAGTAACTTTAAAACAAAGATTTGGTATGCAATGAATGTAGTGAAATCATAAGTAGCCCCTCGGGCGAAAACATGTTTCATAAACATTCCCTCGGGCATTTCCTCATAATCCCTCAGCACCTCACAATCACTCAGCACCTCACAATCACTCAAGCTTCCCAATCACCCAATCACTCGCACTCGGTGCGCTCACTGGGGGTGTGTACAGACTCCGGAGGGGCTCCTTCAGCCAAGCACTAATATCACTCATCACCTCACCATCACTCTTGGCCCTCGGCCACACTCGGTGGAACCACTCGAAAATCCCCTCGGGTGAAGTAATAAAACGGGGTACTCGACCTGAAAACATCAGTTTATTGCTCATGTAGTGCAAATCATGCTGAGTTTCAAATAAAACAGTATTCATACTGATGCTGAGTAAAACCATCAATAGGTAGTGAGGAAAAACAGTAGTGAAACACCTTCAAAGGGTCTAAACAGATTGGCACGAGGCCCCAAACACGGCTTATAGCCCAAATATTTCACAAATCTCTAAAACATAATTTAACACAAGTTTTTGAGTAAATATGCAACTTATTAGTTGTCGCGGAGAGGACCTAGTCCAATCCAAAAATCAGTACGCACCACATGTTCCTCATCCGACATGTGCGCCATTCCAATTTCAGTTGAGAAAATATGTAGTCCGGGGTTCCATACCCTCAGGACAAAATTTAAGACCATTACTTACCTCTACCGGGCCGCGACACTAGTCCGCAATGCACTTGCCCCTCAAATTGGCTCCCGATTGCACCGAATCTAGCCAAAATCAGTTCAACATCATTAAAACATACTCATGGAGCACAACCCAATCAAAAATCATCAAATTTAAACAAAATCTCGAAATTCGGCCAAACACGAGCCCCGGGCCCACGTCTCGGAATCCGAAATTTTTTACATCATTAGAACCCTCGTCCTCTCATGTTTCTATACATACCAAGAACACCAAAATCGGACCACAATTTCCATTTCAAAACCTCAAAAGAAAATATAAATTCTCATGGACCCTTCTTCCCCAATCTTAACTAAATGTTCAGAAATTTTGTGGCTTAATCACTTAGGAATAGACATAGAATCATGTTATGAAGTTGGAATTCTTACCTTCAGATGATTTCCCTTGATTCCCCTCCAATTCTCTCTCAAGAGCTCTCAAGTTTGCATGCAACAATGGAGAAAATAAGAACAAATTTCGCATCCAGCCTTTTAAACATTCTGTCCAGACATTTTCGCGCCTTCAGAGCATTTCTCCGCACCTGCGGCATCGCAGGTGCGATGCACCGCACCAGCGACCTCGCAGGTGCGACAATCCCCTCGCACCTGCGAACCTCTCATGGCCCAGAAAATTCTCGCGCCTGCGACAGCCCCTTCCACACCTGCGACTCCACTTTTGCAAGTGCGAAAACACCAGCAGCAGCACAACAGATGGTTTCAAAACCCATTCCAACTCCCCATCAACCATCCGAATTAATCCCGAGCCCCTCGGGGCCCCAACCAAACATGCCAACCTATCCCATAACATCATTAAAACTTAGTCGAGCCTTCGGAACACCAAAAACAACATTAAAACATCAAATTCAAGCCTAAGAACTTTGAAACTTCAAAAATTCGCCAACTACGCCGAAACCAACCAAAACACCTCCGATTAATCTGAAATTTTGCAGACATATCCAAAATGACATTATGGACCTGCTCCAATTTCCGGAATTCAATTCCGACCTCGATAGCCTAATTTCCAATGCCGACCGGAAATCGCCAAAAACTAACTTCGACGATTCAAGCCTAATTCTACACCGGACATCACAAAAAAATTCCGGACATTCTCCTAAGTCCCAAATCACCTAACGAAGCTACTCGAGCCATAAAATCCGCATTCCGAGGTCGTTCACCAACAGTCAACTCTCAGTTGACTTTCTCAACTATTAGGCTACTTTAAAAGGCTAAATGCCTAAACTCTCACCATAACCACTCCGGCCCCAAACCAACTTATCCAATACGTCAAAAATAAGATAGCGATACCTAACAAATGCATAAATAGGGGAAATGGGGTAAATCTCACGGAACGACCGTCCGGGTCGTTACATCCTCCCCCTCTTAAACAAACGTTCGTCCCCAAACGGGTCTAGAAACATACCTGGAACCTCGAACAAGTGGGGATATATGTCCCGCATCTCCCGCTCGGTCTCCCAGGTGGCATCCTCCACCGGCTGCCCTCTCCACTGAACCTTCACTAAAGCTATATCCTTAGACCTCAGCTTCCTAACCTGAAGACCCAAAATAGCCACTGGATCTACCTCATATGACATATCACCCTCGAGCTGAACCGTGTTGAAGTCCAAAACATGGGAAGGGTCACCAACATACTTCCGGAGCATCGAAACATGGAATAGTGGATGAATAATCGATAAACTGGGAGGCATAGAAAGCCTATAAGCCACCTCCCCAACCCTCTGAAGTACCTCAAATGGCCCAATGAACCTGGGACTCAGATTCACTCTCTTCCCGAATCTCATAACACCCTTCATGGGTGACACCTTCAGCAACACCTTATCCCAACCATGAATGGCACATCTCGGACCTTCCGGTCCGCATAACTCTTCTGCCTAGACCGCATCGTACGAAGACGCTCCTGAATCAACTTTTCCTTACTCAACACATCCTGAACCAAGTTTGTGCCCAATAGCCTAGCCTCGCCCGACTCAAACCAACCAACCGGAGATCTACACCTCCTACCATACAAAGCCTCATACGGATCCATCTGAATACTCGACTGATAGTTTTTATTATATGCAAACTCCGCTAGTGGCAAAAACTTATCCCATGAACCACCAAAGTAAATCACACAAGCACGCAACATATCCCCCAAAATTTGAATGGTACGCTCCGACTGCCCGTCGGTCTGAGGATGAAACGCAGTGCTCAACTCAACCTGAGTACCCAAATGTCTTTGCACGACTCTCCAAAACTGAGATGTGAACTAAGTGCCTCTATCGGAAATGATAGAAACTGGAACCCCGTGCAAACGGACAATCTCCCTGATGTAAATCTCAACTAACCTCTCCGATGAATACGTAGTACCAACAGGAATGAAGTGCGCAGACTTGGTCAGCCGATCCACAATAACCCATATAGCATCAAACCTCCTCGAAGTCCGTGGGAGTCCAACTACGAAGTCCATGGTGATCCGCTCCCACTTCCACTCCGGAATAACAAACCTCTGAAGCAACCCACCAGGTCTCTGGTGCTCATACCTAACCTGCTGACAGTTAAGACACCGAGCCACGAACTCCACGACATCCCTCTTCATTCTCCTCCACCAATAATGCTGCCTCAAATCCTGATACATCTTTGCGGCACCCGGATGGATGGAATACCTCAAACTATGAGCCTCTACTAGAATCAAATCTCGAAGCCCATCTACATTGGGCACGCCAATCTTACCCTGCATCCTCATGAACCCATCATCACCAATAACCACAACCCTGACATCATCGCGACGTACCCTGTCCTGAAGAACAAGCAAATGTGGATCATCATACTGGCGTGCTCTAATCTGATAATAGAGAGAAGACCTGGAGGCTACACAAGCCAACACCCTCGAAGGCTTTCATAAATCCAATCTCACCAAAAGACCTGCTAAGGCCTGAACATCAAGAGCTAATGGCCGCTCCACTACTGGAAGGTAAGCTAAACTCCCAAAACTTTCTACTCTACGACTCAAGGCATCGGCCACTACATTAGCCTTCCCCGGATGATATAAGATAGTGAGATCATAATACTTGAGGAGCTCTAACCATCTTCTCTGACGCAAATTTAAGTCCTTCTGCCTCAACAGATACTGCAAACTGCGATGATCAGTGAAAATCTTACAATGCACTCCATACAAATAATGCTGCCAAATCTTCAAGGCATGGACAATGGCAGCTAACTCAAGATCATACACTGGATAATTCTTCTCGTGAAACTTCAACTGTATGGACGCGTAGGAAATCACCCTACCATCCTGCATCAATACCGCTCCCAAGCCAACTCTAGAAGCATCACAATAAACTGTGTAAGAACCCGAACCAGCAGCAAAACTAATACTGGAGTTGTAGTCAATGCTGACTTGAGCTTCTAAAAGCTCTCCTCACACTCATCAGACAATCTGAACAGGGCACCCTTCTGGGTCAATCTGGTCAAAGGCGAAGCAATCTAAGAGAATCCCTCCATAAAGCGACGATAATATCTCGCCAAACCAAAGAAACTCCTAATCTTTATAGCTGAGGACGGTCTGGGCCAACTCTGTACCGCCTCTATCTTCTTCAGATCAACCTGAATCCCCTCACTAGACACCACGTGACCCAAGAAAGCAACCGATCCCAGCCAAAACTCACACTTGGAGAATTTTTCATAAAGCTTCTCCTCCCTCAATCTCTGTAACACAACTCTTAAATACTGAGCATGCTCTTCCTGGCTACGAGAATAAACCAGGATGTCATCAATGAACACAATGACTAAGGAATCAAGATAAGGCTGAAATACGTTGTTCATAAATGTCATGAACGCAGCTGGGGCATTGGTCAGCCCAAATGACATAACCAAGAACTCATAATGACCATACTTGGTCCTGAAAGCAGTCTTCGGAATATCAGAATCCCGAATCCTCAACTGATGGTACCCAGATCTCAAATCAATCTTGGAAAACACTCTGGCTCCCTGAAGTTGGTCGAACAAATCATCAATACGGGGCAAGGGATACCGGTTCTTCACCGTAACCCTATTCAACTGCCGATAGTCAATACACATACGCATGGACCCATCCTTCTTCCTGACGAACAACACCGGCGCACCCCAAGGTGACACACTAGGCCGAATGAACCCCTTATCCAGGAGCTCGTGAAGCTTCTCCTTCAATTCCTTTAGCTCCGTTGGTGCCATACGATATGGTGGAATAGAAATAGGCTGAGTGCCTGGCACCGGGTCAGTACCAAATCAATATCCCTGTCAGGTGGCATGCTTGGCAGCTCTGCAGGAAACACATCCGGAAAATCACGGACCACAGGAACTGAATCGATAGCGGGAGTCTCACCCCCGACATCCCGCACAAAGGCCAAATAAGATAAACACCCTTTCTCCACCATGCGCTGAGCCTTCAGGTAAGAAATCACCCTGCTAGGCATATATTCGGAAGAACCTCTCCACTCAACCCTCGGACACCCTGGCATAGCTAAGGTCACGGTCTTAGCGTGACAATCAAGAACATCATGGCATGGAGATAACCAGTCCATGCCCAAAATCACGTAAAAATCGACTATGCTAAGTGACAGTAGGTCCACTTGGGTCACCAAACCTCCAATAGATATAGTGCACGACCGATACACACGGTCCACAACAACAGTATCGCCTAGTGGAGTCGACACATGAACAGAGGTGATTAGAGACTCACGGGGCATATCCAGAAAATTGGCAAAATATGAATAAACATAGGAATATATGGAACCAGGGTCAAATAAAGCCAAGGCATCATGGAAACAGACTGAAACAATACCTTCAATCACGGCATCTAAAGCCATAGCATCCGGCCTGGATGGAAATGCATACATACGAGCCTGACCTCCCCTTGCTCGACATCCCCCTCTAGGGCGGCCTCTAGCTGACTGACCACCACCACTGGCTGACTGGGCGGGCGGCGAAGGGACTGGAGCTGAAGTCGAGGGCTGGCTCCTCTGCTGAGAAGATCCACCGGAACTGCGTGGACACTGCCTCCACCCGTGCCCGAACTATCCACACTCAAAACAACTACCCGGAGCTGGAGGCAGGAACTGATAGAAACCTATAGCACCTGCACGACCACTGGAAGACTCCTGTATAGATGAACCCCGAACTGGAGGTGCTCGAGCTGCACTCTGATCTGGGAGGGCACCAAAAGAATTACGACCTGACTGAAAACCGCGGGGGCCCTGCCCTGATGATGCACCACTATAAGCTGGGCGGCCTGACTGAGGTGGCCTGAATGAACGACCCCTACCCTGCTAAAACTGTCCCCTGAAGGGAGCACCACTGGAACTGCCCGAACCACGAGGCCTCTTGGCCTCCCTCTCCTCCCGCTCCTAGCGACAAACAGACTCAATATCTCGAGCTATGTCCATAACCTGCTCGAATGAAGCACTCGATACCCTCTCTCGAGTCATGAACAACCGAAGCTGATAAGAAAGACCATAAATGAACCTCCTCACCCTCTCCCTATCA
The DNA here is from genome assembly GCA_005239525.1 of Nicotiana knightiana. Classification (NCBI taxonomy): domain Eukaryota; kingdom Viridiplantae; phylum Streptophyta; class Magnoliopsida; order Solanales; family Solanaceae; genus Nicotiana; species Nicotiana knightiana. Next base: position 13,808 of record ML418880.1, on the reverse strand, counting down.
GTAGGGATAATCTCAGAAGCATGCCCAGCCATCTCGAAAAATCTCATCTCGTACTGAGTGATGGATAACTCTCCCTGGCGCAGCTGCTCAAACTGCATACGCTGCTCCTCTCTGTGGGACTGAGGAACATACTTCTCCAAAAAGATCTCGAGGAAATGCTGCCAGGTAAGGGGTGCTGAACCAACCGGTCTATGCCTCTCGAAAGACTCCCACCAAGTAAAGGCAGCACCCGCAAACTGGAAGGTAACAACCGAGACCCCACTGGTCTCCAGAATACCCGCGGTGCGCAGTATCCTCTGGCACCTATCTAGAAATCCCTGGGCATCCTCGCCCTCTGTACCACTAAGAGTAGGAGGCTAAAGTTTGCTGAGTCTCTCCAACCTGCGCTGCTCGTCCTCAGGCATAGCAGGGACCACATAATCCTGAACTGGAGCAACTGGATGAGCTGGGGCTACTCCCGGTGCCTGAATACCCTGTGCATCCTGCTCAGGTACCCAGGCAGCTGGAGTCTAATTTCCTCCCCTGGCCTGAGCTGTGGTGGCAGAAGAAGACATGACAACGGCCTGGGCCAAACCGGTGCATACTGACAATATCTGAGACAGGGCCTCCTGAAGACCCGGAATAACCATAGGCACTACTGGTTCCTGAGCCTGCCCTGGCTGCTGCGCGGGCTGGCCCTTACCTCTACCACGGCCTCGATCGCGACCTCGACCTCTCGCTGGTCTAGCCGGTGACGGTTCACCCTAATCGGTATGGTGTGTCCTCACCATCTGTGAGAGAATGAAACAACGTAAGTTCAGATTTCAAGAATCAATAGATCAGCACGAAAGAGTTCAAGAAAGATAGAATGTTTCCTAAAAGTTCGGCAGCCTCTCGAAGATAAGTACAGACGTTTCTGTACCGATCCGCAAGACTCTACTAAACCTGCTCATGACCGTTGAGTCCTATGAAACCTAGTGCTCTGATACCAAGCTGTCACGACCCCAAATCCTAACCGGCTGTGATGGCGCCTATCGTGGAACTAGGCTAGCCGACTACCGCGTGTTCACATTTTTCTTTTGAAAATCTCATTTAAGTTTCAAGAAATTCATAACAATATACAGAAAGTTTACTTAATATAATAGGCCAAATTTTTATACAATACTGCCATAACAAAAACCCGGAGCCAACATGTCATGAGCATTTAATGGAATAAGTCAAAATAAAGTATTAAGATACAAAACTCCAAATTAAAACTAAATACAATAGGAAGGGAAAGCAGAGATGATGCGAACGCTGAGCAGCTACCTTTATGTCCCCACGATCCGGCCCCACTGCGGTATATATATAAGTTAACGCTCGATCTCTGCTCCTGAATCTGCACAAAGAGGTGCAGGGAGTAACGTGAGTACGCCAACTCAGTAGTAATTGAGATAAATCAAGTATAAGTGGCATGAAATCACATAAAAATCAATGTCACAACAAGTCACAATATACACAGCCTTACTTTCCAATAGTATACATAAATATACGAAAACATCATGCCTTCGAAATCAACTTTATAAAAGTTCTTAAAACAATGCACATTTTTAGTAACTTTAAAACAAAGATTTGGTATGCAATGAACATTGAAATCATAAGTATCCCCTCGGGCGAAAACATGTTTCATAAACATTCCCTCGGGCATTTCCTCACAATCCCTCAGCACCTCATAACCACTCAGCACCTCACAGTCACTCAAGCCTCCCAATCACTCAATCACTCGCACTCGGTGCACTAACTAGGGGTGTGTACAGACTCCGAAGGGTCTCCTTCAGCCCAAGCGCTAATATCACTCAGCACCTCACCATCACTGCCCTCGGCCACAATCGGTGGAACCACTCGAAAATCCCCTCGGGCGAAGTAATAGAATGGGGTACTCGACCCGAAAACATCAGTTTACTGCTCATGTAGTGCAAATCACGCTGAGTTTCAAATAAAACAGTATGCATAATGATGCTGAGTAAAACCATCAACATGTAGTGAGGAAAAAAATCAGTAAAACACCCTCAAAGGGTCTAAACAGATCGACACGAGGCCCCAAACACGGCTTATAGCCCAAATATTTCACAAATCTCTGAAACATAATTTAACACAAGTTTTTGAGTAAATACGCAACTTATTAGTTACCACGGAGAGGACCTAGTACAATCCAAAAATGAGTACGCGCCACATATTCGTCATCCGACATGTGCGCCATTCCAATTTCAGTTGAGAAAATATGTAGTCCGGGGTTCCATACCCTCAGGACAAAATTTAAGACCATTACTTACCTCTACTGGGCCGCAACACTAGTCCACAATGCACTTGCCCCTCAAATTTGCTCCCAATTTCACCGAACAAGCCCAAATCAGTTCAACATCATTAAAATATTCTCATGGAGCACAACTCAATCGAAAATCATCAAATTTAAACAAAATCTCGAAATTCGGCCAAACCCGAGCCCCAGGCCCACGTCTCGGAATCCGAAATTTTTTACATCATTAGAACCCTTGTCCTCTCACGTTTCTATACATACCAACAACACCAAAATCGGACCGCAATTGCCATTTCAAAACCTCAAAAGAAAATATAAATTCTCATGGACCCTTCTTCCCCAATCTTAACTAAATTTCCAGAAATTTTGTGGCTTAATCACTTAGGAATATACATAGAATCATGTTATGAAGTTGGAATTCTTACCTTCAGATGATTTCCCTTGATTCCCCTCCAATTCTCTCTCAAGAGCTCTCAAGTTCGCATGCAACAATGGAGAAAATAATAACAAATTTCGCATCCAGCCTTTTAAACATTTTGTCCAGACATTTTCGCACCTGTGGAGCATTTCTCCGCACCTGCGGCATCGCAGGTGCGATGCACCTTCCGCACCAGTGACCTCGCAGGTGCGACAATGCCCTCGCACCTGCGAACCTCTCCTGGCCAAGAAAATTTTCGCGCCTGCGACTGCCCCTTTCGCACCTGCGTGATCGCACCTGCGACTCCACTTTCGCAGGTGCGAAAACACCAGCAACAGCACAACAGATGGTTTCAAAACCCATTCCAACTCCCCGTCAACCATCCGAATAAATCCCGAGCCCCTCGGGGCCCTAATCAAACATGCCAACCTATCCCATAACATCATTCAAACTTGGTCGAGCCTTTGGAACACCAAAAGCAACACTAAAACACCAAATTCACATCAAATTCAAGCCTAAGAACTTTGAAACTTCAAATATTCGCCAACTACGCCGAAACCAACCAAAACACCTCCGATTAATCTGAAATTTTGCAGACATATCCAAAATGACATTACGGACCTGCTCCAACTTCCGGAATTCCATTCCGACCTCGATAGCTTAATTTCCACTGCCGATCGGAAATCGCCAAAAACTAACTTTGCCGATTCAAGCCTAATTATACACCGGACATCACAAAAAAATTCCAAACAGTCTCCTAAGTCCTAAATCACCTAACGAAGCTACTCGAGTCATAAAATCCGCATTCCGAGTTCGTTCACCAATACGTCACTCTCAGGTGACTTTCTCAACTATTAGGCTACTTTAAAAAGCTAAATGCCTAAACTCTCACCATAACCACTCCGGCCCCAAACCAACTTATCCAATACGCCAAAAATAAGATAGTGATACATAACAAATGCAGAAATAGGGGAAATAGGGAAAATCTCACGGAACGACCGGCCGGGTCGCTACATCCACGGAGGCTCTGTTCTTGTGTTTTTCTCTCAAATACGTCCTCCCCTCCAATATTCACGTCGTCCCCCCAAAATAGGCATTTTGTTGTCTTTTATATGAGTTGGGGGCGTCAAGGAGTTAAAATACCCGAGTCCTAGTCGGAATAGGGAAATTTCACGCCTCGACCGTCCAGGGTAGCCTGGCGCAAAAGTTAAGCATTCCTGAAACTGCACCACAGCCAGCGTCCTGCTGGCATTGGCCCTCAAAATTCAATTTTTGCCTTTTTGCTCCAATTCGCGCCATTTCGTCTCAAATTGCATCTGAATGATTCCTACACATAGAAATACCAAAATTTAGCAAAAATCATCATATTAAACATCTTAAATCTACGAGACATGAGCAAAATGTGAGGCGATTTATATTAAAATATGCATACATTAAGACGATAATGTGAGGCGATTTATATTAAAATATGCATACATTAAGAAGATGAATTATGGCCTCCACGGCGGCTCTTTGCTTGTGTTTTTCTCTCAAAGATGTCCTCCCATCCAATAATCATGTCTTCCCCCCAAAATAGATTTTTGTTGGTTTTTATATGAGTTGGGGGCGTCTAGGAGTTAAAATACCTGAGTCCTAGTCGGAATAGGGCAATTTCACGCCTCGAGCATCCAGGGCAGCATGGGGCGCTGTCCCTAGCGCTCAGAAGTTAAGCATTCTGTAAACTGCGCCACAGCTAACGCCCCACGCTGGCTGTGGTCCTCAAAATTCAATTTTTTTTCTTTTTGCTCCGATTTTGCTCCAATTCGCGCCATTTCGTCCCAAGTTGCATCCGAATGATTCCTACACATAGAAATACCAAAATTTTGCACATTAAACATCTTAAATCTACAAGACATGAGCAAAATGTGAGGCTATTTATATTAAAATATGCATACATTAAGTCGATTATCATAGCCAGAAGACACCATGCCATGGCCTGAGGATCTCTCAATATTGTACATCATTATTCGAAGGTGCCATGGTTCAGAGGCACCATTTTCATGGCCCGAGAACATTATTTCATGTCTTGTGAATCCCTTATCACGCAATTCATGGCCTAGGACGTCATGGTCTAAGGACATTATCCTCATCGTCCAAAGATAATTCATGGTCCAAAGGGAATTTGCATCATGTTTAAATTATCTCAATAATCCCATATATACTTGCATGCATTGTGTTTAAGTTTTGCAAGTAATCCGAGAGGTAACCGTTCTCTTAACATGAGCAATCTTCACTCCGGCTTCCATTCACAATGTTCATATCCTGCAATTACTTCAAATGAAATCGACCACAATCAGTTACCCACTTGATAACTTTTTAGATGCCCGTTTTGGAATACATCCATAACTTTTTAGATTCACACTCATGATTCCGCGCAGACTCATTTGATAATGTCCTACCCAAAAGAACCCTTTTCGAAACATATGACCATTTCTATAACCATTCCACCGGTTTAGTTCACCGATGGATCTAGAACTATACAACGCATGATTCCTGTAACACCAGGGATATGTAGGAAACTCAGGAACCAGAGTTCGGCCTCCATTTTTCAAATCACCCCATTCGGTCAAATTCGGTCATCATTTCTTTACCCGACAACTCTTTCATCATTCCCGGATAAAGAGGGGCAGCTGTTGATACCCAACTTTTCCCTCATATTTAAAAAAAAATGAATATATATTTTCAAAAGAGCATATTTGCAGCATCATTTAGTTTACAAACCTATAGAAGCATTTCCTATAATTTTCCATAATTTTTAGAGCTTCAAATCAATTTTCTTGCATTTAAATTATATAAATATCTAATAATTATAATTTAAATTAATTTTTGATGACTTAATCATCCAAACTTATTATTTACACCAACATGTATGTTTTATAATAGTTTACTTCATTTTTTCTATAATTGCATTTGCATTTTCAGGCTAATTACATATGTAAGCAATAATAACCTATATTCATGTATAATTACATTATTTGTGCCAAAATAGCATTTTTATATTTTTCTAATATTTAGTTATCATTGTTAATCATATTAGTGCATAAATAATATTTTTTATTATTTATTAAGCATTTTTATAAATTATTTTGATAAATTTTGGGTATTTAAACAACAACCCGATTTTAAACCAATTTCGGACCAAATGAATGGCCCAAACACTCAAATACCTTGCCCAATTACCCTAATCCCAAACCAAAAAACTCCCTACTAAAACATAAAAATTGCGCAGGGCACCCTATTTGGTCGCCCTCATTTAACCTATACCCGCTTTTTAAATAACTTTTAACTTGTACCCACTTTTTAAGTAACTTCAGCTCCCTTTCCCTTGCTGAGCTGAAGTTTAGCAGTTAAGCTGAAGTTCGCCACTTATAAAGACAAAACTTCAGCATAAGGGGCTGAAGTTCCTCAGTTACAAAGACAAAACTTTCCCAGTTACTAACTTCAGCTCTAGAGCTAAAGTTCCAAAGTTATAAAGACAAAAACTTCAGCATACGGGGCTGAATTTCCCCAGTTACAAAGACAAAACTCCAGCTCTATAGCTGAAGTTCTCCAGTTACAAAGACAAAAACTTCAGCTCTAGAGCTGAAGTTTTTTCGTTGTAATTGGGAACTTCAGCCCCGTATGCTGAAGTTTTGTTTTCGTAACTGGGGAACTTCAGCATACGTATGCTGAAGAGCTGAAGTTTTTATCTTTGTAACTGGAGAACTTCAGCCCCGTATGCTGAAGTTTTGTCTTCGTAACTGGGGAACTTCAGCATACGTATGCTGAAGTTCCCCAGTTACAAAGACAATACTTCAGCTATAGAGTTGAAGTTCCCCAGTTACAAAGACAAAAACTTCAGTTCTAGAGCTGAAGTTTTGTCTTTGTAACTGGGGAATGCTGAAGGCTTTGTCTTTATAACTGGGGAACTTCAGCCCCGTATGTTGAAGTTCCCCAGTTACAAAGACAAAAACTTCAACTCTAGAGTTGAAGCTCCCCAGTTACAAAGACAAAAACTTCAGCTCTAGATCTGAAGTTTCCCAGTTACAAAGACAAAAACTTCAGCTCTTTGTTCCCCAGTTACAAAGACACAAACTTCAGCTCTAGAGCTGAATTTCGCAAGCTACTTCAGGCCCGTCTACTAGAATGCTGAAGTTTTGCGTGATTGCCTTTGCTACTTCAGCCCCGTATGCTGAAGTTATGCGCAAAAGCGGGTACGGATGCAATTTTTTTTACATAGCGGGTATAAGTTAAAACGTGACACAAAAAGTGGGTACGGATGCAAAAGCCCCTACTAAAACCCGATCGCGACCCGCTTCTAAATGACCCGCTCATTCAATTTTTTGATCCCATCTGTTGATCTCTCAAGATCAACAACCTTCGTTCACTTCCCCCTTTTAAATTAACCTAACCCAGAACCCTACCCATTTCCCCTTAATCTGCCGCCCCTAAACTCTCAACTCTTTTATTCTCTCTTCTGAAGAACCCTAGTCGTCTCCCTCTTAATCCCCTCTCCTAATCCTACTGATAATGGGATTCGACTACTATTCTCTTGCCATATTTGAATCCTTTTGGTACTGGTTGTCTGTTCGTGGTGTTACCTAGGTGCTACCTATACACGGCAAGCAATATCTTCTGAAATCGAACCAAAGTGGTTCGAATCTTTAATTTTGAGCACTATTTCGTCTATATATGTTCAATACTATACTGTGTGAGTTCGATTTTTGTTTGGATTCTACTGATTTACACTTCCCCTAAAAACTAGCGTTTACAGATTTTCTCCCTTAAATTGATTTCAAATCGATTTCCATATTTCTTTTCCTTGTTTGTTGCTTACATTATTCTGTTTCCTTATATGTTTGCTCGATTTTGACTGCTATATAAACCCCTACCTCATTCCCTTTTGGACGAGGGGAATCACTAAGTTTTCACTAAAAAGCTAAGTGTTTTCACTCTGCTATTGTCTTATTCTCTTGTTCTACTATGGCTCGTGGCCGGCTGAAAGCCAAGGCGACCGAAACTCTATTTTCAACCCTCCTTTGTGTGAGCACTGCTCTGGGTTCCTTGAAGCCCTTGGGAACTTGACGCATTAAGGACCTGGGTTATACTTCTCTGTGTTGACATTAAAAGTGATTCTGTTCTTTCTTGTTTGTCTACTTATCAATCATTAACTGGTGAGTTCTTTAGCCTTCGCAATACTCATTCTCTTGTGTTCCTGATTAGTATATTCATGCCTCTGAAATTGCATAACTTAATGTGTTTCTAGTCTGTTTACCATGTGCAACCCTGCTAGTAGCGAATATGTTTATGATATGAACCTTTTTAGCACTTGTTGATGCATAAACTGCCAGTTTGAAGATGTGTTTAGGTTTATCTTGGACAATTAAGACTATTTGAAGTTCAATTAGCTTAATGAATTGGTACTTTGAATGTTACATTGGCTATATGTCGTCAGTTTGTTTCCTGCCTTGTCCTGGATTTCTATAGTGATTGAATGTTACCTATAATATGTCCTAATATATATTAACACCTTCACTCTGGGTGTAACTTTCTCCCATAATCATTTTTATTACTTAGTGTCCTTACCTTGCACAATTCTGTACTCCCTAGAAATTAGTTGGAACCTTTTGGAATAGCTTCTTAACTTGTGTTTCCCTAATAACATTTGACTCTGTTTTTCCTTATTGGTGTGAGTTGCACTGTTTAACCCCTGGTGTTTAGCATAAGTTGACCCTTAGGCTTGAACATGTTAAGTTAATGTTCTATTGTTTGTCTTATTGGCATAACGCACCTTGCTTATTAATTTTGTAACCCCAGAAGCCATAATTCCCCCTTGCTTCTTACAAATGTTCCCTACCTCAATGTACTAAGTGTGTATTTGTGATATAACTTGTCTCTTTAGTTTGTTTACCCTCTATGTTGATATGTTCATTGTGTGATCACATTTACAATGCTTGTTTCTAAAAATCCAAATGCACTTCTTCAAACTATACAACTTGATCACTATTTTTCATTCTCATGGGTTATCTACCCTACTCTGAACCTATATTTCGTGGCCGGCTGAAAGCCAAGTCCGCTAAAGCTTTATCTATTAACCCGCCTAGTGTGAGCACTGCTCGGGGTCCATTTTGAGACCCTTGTGAACTCTAACATGCTAGGGCCTGAGGTTCTTTGGTTATTTTTTACTACTCACTTATGTCCCTCTTTCTGTCCATTGAATGTGCAAATTGATTTGTTTAAGTGATTGGTTTTTGGATCCTATGATCAAACCATGGCTTTTTGGTTTGGTTCGAGTTCTCATATGGTTTCTAGGCTATGTTGAGCCCCATGTGTACTAAAGGGTGGAGAAAGAGCTTAGTTGAAGGCCTGTCAGTGCTGGGTATCTCTTTGGGCCTGTCTTGGGCCTACAGATATCATTTGTACCACTTTGTAATTTATTCATTATTGGGTCTGTAATGATTCTGTAATAACAATTGGAGTAATAATGAAATTAGGAAATGAGTATCTCCTAATATTTGCATGAGAAAGGTAGAAAGCGTGTTTATAGGATTGTTAACGACTTCATATGCCCCTCAATTCTGAAACTGCCTAATATCCAGATGTAGAAATCTATTTTGCGTGCATTTGTTGTCTAATTGCGAAGGCTAACTTGAGCCCGTAACTGTATTTAATTGTAGTCTTATTTGTTTTGAATTGTCGCCTAGTTTTAACATTTTCTGAGCTGCCTAAGTTAAGTCTAGAACTACCCAAAATAGAGGTCCAAATACCTCCTAGACTATAGGTATGGGACGGGTAGTGCACATAAGGCACAATTTAGGATTAACTAGTGTGCTTTAGTTAATAACTTAAAGATAGTAATCGGATAGCAAGAGATGATAATCTGTGACCACTGAATATTATGAGTAACACCCCATCTCGACGGAGTTACGAAGTATTATTTATGTTGCACGGGGTGATCCTTTAGGCTAAAAAACTTAGGACCCCCATCTTATCCCTATTTATCTTTTGAATCAAGTGTTTGTATTTACTCCAACGTCTTTTTGATAATGATAACTTCCCAAAATTCTTGCTTTTCTCTGTCTTTTTTTATCTGACTAATTCATATTCGGTCGGGACCCTCAGTTGTGGACCTCGAAGAGTGCCTAACACCTTCTCTTCGAGTTAATTTCGAGCCTTTACCCGAGCTTTGGTGATGCAAACTAGTTAAACCTGAGTCATATGCAAATAGGTGCCCTAACGCACCTTAAAAACCGTTAGGTGGCGACTCTCCTCTTTTATTACCTTCCTTAAAAGAGTTGTCACATGTCGAAACTCGATTTCGCGAGGAAAAGGGGCGCGATAGCATCAAAGAGCTGAGACATTGAGTCCGAGATCGAATCCTCTTTCTAGATCGAGGTCGGTATCAATCGAAGCCAGAAGAGATAGACTTCGAGTAATATCAGGATAGCTTAATAACGGAAAGGGAGAGATATCCGTGATAGGTCGAGGATCGTGGCGTGAATCTCGTAACGGATCAAATCAGTAGCGGTTAATCAGCTGTTTATACGATTTCCTTCTGCTATTAGAAGTATACCATAATTAGAATTCCTCTATTATATAAAGAGGAATTCCAGTCATTTGTAATCATCATTGTTCACCGAGAAAAAGCTATACAATCATTTCTTTCTTGCTTATTGTTCTGCTTACTGTTCATCAAAATTATTTTATCTTAATCATTCTTGTACTACTATCACCTCGAGAATACATCATTTTAAGGTCGAGGCTCAGACTGCCTACTGGTTTGATTTATTTTACAGTTTAATTTAGTCATTTACTTTCTCATTTATCAATTGATATTGGGTGAAATCACATATCCTTAAAATCACAATATAAGTTTAATAGTTATCCAAATTTTAGGGTAAACACACGTCTACTAAAGATGTGTTATACTATGATTTTAAAAGCCAGAGGAAAGTAAATTTGACTTAGACAAGTGGTACATTTCATTGATTAAGAAAGCTTTGATCAAGAAAGTAAAGTTGTTGCCATGGTCACACCTAATAGATTACAGGTTCGAGCCGTGAAAACAATCTCTTACAGAAATACAAGGTAAGACTGCGTATAATAGATCCTTGTGGTTACCCGGACCCTGCACATAACGAGAGTTTAGTGCTCCGGGCTACCGTTTAAGAAACCTTTGCTTAAATACATGAAGTTAGTGGCTGAGTGTCAATAAAATGCTGCTAAAAACATGCTAAACAAGTCTACTGTTAACTAGAAAAGAAGAACTGCAAACTTTCAAAAATAAAAACGAATCCAAAACATGTGCAAAAAAGGATCTGGTGTGTGCTCCTCCACTTTTGCAGCCCAACTCCTTGAATTTAGGTCCAGTAAGCACTTTTGCCTAGTGCGTACAGTTTAGCACTATTGGTAATCCTACTTTAGACAACACTGCAATTATTTAGGCAACTATAACAAGTTGGTTTCCACCTGCAATTATTCCTTATTTCTTAAATGATTTCTTTTTTTGGTTGAAGTAAGATACTGCGTTTAAAAGATAACATGATCGTTTCCGCGTCTTGTTCTGAGGGATCAAAGATGTCATTGTTGAAACATATCATTAGGCCTTCCGCGTCTCTTCTCAGCGGCATTTTGTAACTACCATTTGTGGTCGTTTGGTGGTTAACCTGGATCTGTTCCGACATCTTCATCAGGTATAAGTTTCTTGAAAACGTGATGGATCGATTCAGCATGCTTTGACTACGATCTCTTGCAGCTATTGGGTTACTAGTGGGGGCAAAAGCTGATCTAAACCCTCTGAATGCAGTGTCTTTTTGTGTTTCTAATTGATAATCTGGTCGAAAATTGTTTTGGGGTTGAGCTGGTGATGAAAAAGTAGGTAAATATACTACAGCGGCCCCAGAAACGGCTCTGAAATCAACATTAAATATTCTCAACTCTTGATCACTTTGCTTGTTACTATTACTCTTAGATCTGGTGGAAGATGCACATGATGATATAATCTTCAAATCATCAGTACCACCGCCAGCAGCTGTCGAAATCTGTTGGTGGTCGTCGTGTACACTCGTCGAGTTTGACGAATTTGGAATGTTAGGATCTGAAATCAAGCTTTGAGTCCAGCCAGAAATATCAGAAGCGGCATAAATGATTGCATCAGTATTAGAAACAAAGGAATCCCTATCGTCTTCCATTATTGTGTCCATAGACATTTCTCTATAACTCATTTTCTTTTCTTTTTCATAAATTGCTGGAGTTAACTTAGCTTCCTCCTTCGCTTAAAAAGAGTGAGGTCTTGCAAAGTCAAATTTTTTATTTTTTTAAAATTTATGGTTATTCCAACTAGTTTAAATTTATCTATCGACGCGCTCCTCTGAACGTGGAATAACTCATCTAGTGGAAGAAAGTTTAATTATTATAAGGACATCGGTTTGAGGCTAGTGGGATCCAAACAAAGACTAAAATTACGACAAAAATTGGAACTTAAATTTCCTCGAACATGGTTGATGTAGATCAATAGCTTTGACAAAGTGCCAATGAAGTCTTGCAGTTGGAGAAAAGTAATTTTCTTGTCAATTGTCAATGAAGTCTTGATCTTTTCTATCAACCAACCCTACTAGAAATCCGGTAAAAAGCGATCAAATATTTGCGATCAAAATTGGTCTATCAAAAAAAAAAAAAAAAAAA
>ML418878.1:97815-108850 GCA_005239525.1 Nicotiana knightiana | reverse complement strand
AGTGCTAGTTTCCAGAATCTATACATACTTAGTCGAACTCTTTTCTTTTTTATTCCAAATAGAATACCTGCAACTTCATGATTTCTACACACAAGTATAGCTCTAAATCACGATTTTGACAAAATAGCAATCTAAAACTTATTCAAAAAAAAACATATAACCACTTTAGATCTTCCAAGACAAAGAGCAAGAAGAAAATTTTAGTTCACTGACTTTTCAACAAAACAGACAACTAAAAGATATATACTTAAACAGAAATCAAATCATGCGTTTACGGATATACATCCAGATTCAAGGAAATTTCCAGCACATATCACTATTAAAAAAATAACCACGAAGAGAGCAACTGACGTGCTATATATTCATATGTCCATTGACATCTTATTTTACTTAATTAAGAGATAGTTTAAACACATAATCTTTCATGATTTCATCCATGAACAAATATTGAATCACGCCTTTTGCATGGAAAGTAAACTGGAGATAAGATTTTTTCTAAAACAAACGAACAAACATTTTAGAACTTCAAATATAGGAAAAAGCGAGAAGAAATATTTCAAAGTTACTGACTTTTTTGTGGGCAGTGAACTGAGGCTATGGTCTAAAATCCAACAGGCTCCGACCTCGAACTCGCTACCTCGAACTAACATCAATTTCTGGAAGAAAACTAAGAAAATATATGTTATGGCTAAAACCCAACAGGGACCGAAAGAGATAAGCAAGAGAATCGAGTGTTTTTTAAGAGTCAAATAAAAGTAGTGAGTGAGAGAGCTAGTTGTGGCGGCTGAATCTCAAGATTTTACGGGGGTTCCCTCGGCAGCTCTAGCCCCTTCCGAAATTCCTTTCAAAGGGAAATATTTATAGGCTGATTTCTAGAGTTCTTGATTTGAGCGGGATTTGAAGGAAAGCTATTGAAACGTTTGAAATTTGAACGTTGATGTTACAGAAAATTAATTGAGGTGCAGTATTTTTTTTGTGAAAAATGGTGATGGCAAGCTCTGCCATGGCTGAGCAGGGATGGAACCTTGTGAAGAAGAGGAAAGAAAGGAGAAGAAGCGTCTGGAGAGTGAGAGAAAAGGAAAGGAGAGAGAGACGTTAAGTGTGGTAAACGAGGGGTGGGGTACAGGGGTTGGATTTGAGGGAAAAAATTTAAAAACAATTAAATGGGATTTTTTGGAATCCCAAAATAGGGATATTTTTGGTGGAATAATCTAGAAGAGAATAAAATAACTTGGGTTAATACCTGTTGGGCTGATTTAAGGAATTATTTGGGCTGATTTGGCCAAAATTTTGGGCTTAAAATAGTCCTGAAATTCCTTTCTTCTTAGTATTTCTTTGAACTTCTAACTTTAATAAAATATTTTAATAACTATATTATATAATACTATGTATATTAGCATATAAATATTCATTACACTAATTGATAAGTATAAAACTTTAATGTTCTTGGAACAAATATTTATAAAACATAAGATTGAAGAAACATTATTTTTCAACTAAATAAAGGAAAATGTATGCTTTTTCCACAAAAGGCGATAAGAACGAATGAATGAATGAATAATAACCACAACAACAACAACAACAACAACAACAACAATAATAATAATAATAATAATAATAATAATAATAATAATAATAATAATAATAATAATAATAATAATTTAAAAAAAAACAACAACAACAATAACAATAACAACAACAAAAACAATTCTAGTATTAATAATATTAATAATGCTAGTAGTAGTGATATCAAGTAAATAGTAATAATAATTAGGTCTAGTTTGTGCTAAAAATGGTAAAACAACTATTCTTACATTATTAGTGATATCAGAAGCTTAAAGAAATAGTTTGGAAGAAAGGAGGACAAAATTGGGTGTCAACAGCTGCCCCTCTTTGACCAGAGACGATGAAAGAGTTTTTGGGCAAAGAATATTGACTTAGTAGCCAATTTTGTCCCGACCATCAAGGTTGGAATGGGACAAAAGGGATGTAAAAAAAATGGTTGCGGCCGAACTCCAGTTTCGAGATGCCTACATATCTCAGGCTTCACGAGAATCAGGCCATATGTAGTTCAAGATTTATGATACCTTGGAGTAGGACTCAACGAGTGATACTGATCCTAAAAATGTTGCCCCAGTGTCGGATTACGGAGACACCGGGTGTTAACACTGGGTTGGTCATGATAGAAAAAGATGTTTGAAATAAGAATTTTGATTAGAAATTTTGAGAGCGAGGCCCAGCGGAGTTCGAAGTAGACCCTTGACCTTTGTTGGAGAGTTTGGTATTCCTCCCTAACAAATTGCCCTAGTTCATTGCTAAGATATAGTTCCACCTTGCGCTATATTTCCTACAAAACTTAACAATGCTAAAAATATTTGTTAGGAAATAAAATGCAATAGGGCATAAAAGTAATCTTATGAAAATCATATTTAGGCGACAATTCATGAAAAGAGAACTTTTGTGCAAGCATATAAAAAATATAGTTGTATGGTGACATATTTCATGGTCGACAATGGAGATGAAAATTTAGTTTATAAAGATAAATGCATTTGGCAATGTTTTTATGAAGGATAAAATATTTCAGAAATGCTTATGCAATTATGACCACTTGGTTCGAAATAAATTAATGTCCTTTTTGAGGAAGGATTAACCTCTATGTCCTATTTGAAGGCGGACGACCATGATATGCTCCATTCGAGGGTGGTTAACCCAAAATATCCTATTTGAGGGCGGATGGACCCGATATACCTATTCGAGGGCAGATAAACCCGATATATCCTATTTGAGGGTGGATGGACCCAATATATCCTATTTGAGGGCGGATGAACCCGATATATCCTATTCGAGGGCGGATGGACCCGATATATCCTATTTGAGGGCGGATAGACCCGATATATCCTATTTGAGGGCGGACAAACCCGATATATCCTATAAGGTGGATAGACCCGATATATCCTATTTGAGGGCCAATAGACTCGATATATCCTATTTGATGGCGAATACACCTGATATATCCTATTTGAGGGCGGATGGACCCAATATATTCTATTTGAGGGCGGATAGACCCGATATGTCCTATTTGAAGGTGGACAAGCCTGACATGTAGTGCTTGAGTTGTAATTACAAAGATTGATGTGATGCGGTGCAAAGAGCTCGATATGGAAGATAAAGCTTGATCCGGTTCCAGAGTTATAATAACAATATTCAGGGTGCGATGCAAAGAGCTTGGTGCAGCAGCGAATATCCATGGTGCGGAGAGCTTGATATGGTGCCTTTACAAAAGAAAATGTTCAAGGAGCGATGCCAATAATTTGGGGATTTGCGTACTGGAGTTTGTTATTAGCAAATTCCTGCTCTCAAATAAAACTATGAGTTTCAAAATATAATTTGCGATAACTCGACTCGATCTCCATGTTGCATTATATTTCCTGAAAAGCTTAACATGCTAGGCAAATTCGTTAGTAGAGTAGACATTGAAATGCAATATGCTGTAAAGTAATCTAATGAAAATGACACATTTTGGGTGTTTATTTATACAATGCGAATAATTTGATAAAAATGTAGCCTTATGCCAATGATGATTTTCAATAATAACATGTGATTGATAAATGTGCTTTGCAATGATTTATGATAATGAGGCATTTCAGTAATGCCGTTAAAACAAGACCATCTAGGTCGAAATAAATAAATGAAAAGCATGTGAATATGCACTAAAGTGTCCTATTGTTCAGGCGGACAACCTTAATATCCTATTATCAGGTGGATAACCTTGTGTCCTATTATCAGGCGGACAACCTTGTGTCCTATTATCATGCGGACTACCTCATGTCCTATTAATTAGGTGGACGACCTCATGTCCTATTAGTCAGGTGGACTACCTCGTGTCCTATTAATCAGGAGGACGACCTTATGTCCTATTAATCAGGCGGACTACCTCATTGTCTTGTTATTAGGTGGACGAATCTGGATGCATGGCGCTTGATTTGCAATTTTAGACATTGGTGCGGTGCAGAAGCTTGGTGCGATGCTTGATTTGTAGTTGTATAATGCGGTGCATAAGCTTGGTGCAATGTTTGATTTGTAGTTGTATAATGCGGTGCAGAAGCTTGGTGCGATGCTTGATTTGTAGTTGTATAATGCGGTGCAGAGAGCTTGCTATGGTTACTTCGAAATAACGTATATTGATGGTGCGATGCAGAGAGCTTGGTGCAATAAATTTTCAATAGAAAATGGTGTGGTGCAGAGTACTTGATGCAGTGCCTTTATAGTAGTGAATGTTCCTGGTGCAATGCTAACAGTTGTTGGATCTTCATACTGAAGTTTTGCTATTAATAAATTCCTGCATTCAAAGAAAAATTATAAGTTGCAAAGGTTGATTTGTGTTGGCTTGGCTTCATCCTTTGCTTTGCATGAATCTTGCGACTTCTGCCTTGGTGCTGAGCTTTGCGATAGCGTGTAATATTGTTCAAGAATAGCTAAAATATGCCCCTGCATTACTCAAAAAAAACTCGTTAGTCTAAAAGAAAGTGGTTGCCTTGCATTGAACGTCAAAGTTTTGGATTTGAATCTACAGCTTGCTGCTATGGCGTTCTGGAAATTTGTTATTGCAAATATGACAAGTATGTAACTCGGGATTTCATTTCCTGCTTTACCAGTGATGATGATCCTTCTGCAAAATCTGCCCCAATTTCTGACTTTGGGGTAAATAGGATTTTTATTAGGATGCGACCGAACCCATAGGGCTGCCTATGTATCCCCTGTTAAACGGGAATCAGGTCAACAAGTAGTTCATTACAAAAGTAAAGCATGATTACAAAATAAAGCTACTCACAGGGGGCTTGTTACAGAATGATAATTCCAACAAAACAGGGTGAACTAGTTTTGTCATATGTTTAGACGACGTTTCTTCTTCGGATGCCCAACCACGCTAGATGTATTGCTTGTACTGCTTCTAGTTGCATTTTGAGATGTTTATTCCAATTGGTAAGTGCACTTGCAATTTGTTAGCATCAATCACATTCTGAATATTATGCTTTAATGCTAGGAATTCTTTTGTATCATAGCCTTGAGCATTTGAATGGTAGGCACAATACTTGGAAGGATCCAATAATGGATGTGAAGGGTCGAAAATTTTTCCTTTTCTTGGTTGCATAATTCCTGAGGAATTCAACCGAGCTAATATGCTAGAGATTGATTCAGTTAGAGGTGTGAAGTTGCGAGGCTTCCTTTTCTTTGATTGGTGAAAAGCATCTTGTACTTGATGATGTTGATGTTGAATGATTTGTTGACGAGGAGGTTGGACATGCATGTTACAGGCGTTAGAGATGGCATGATTTTTCAAGATATGGTGATCATGATGGCATTGCGGTGGATGCATAGTCATGGCAACTGAGGCATTTTCCTTCTTTTTACCTTTCCAATTTTCTAGCATCTCTGGTAGTAAGGCATGAATGATAGTTTGCATGCTAACCTTTCCTTCTTTGATGCTGCTTTCTAAGAAGTCCCCGACTTTAATCAAGTCTGAGAAATTATGCATGTTCGCAGTAGCGAGCTTTTCATAATATATGCCATTTTGGATGTCAATGAAGATTGAGATCAACTCTCTTTCGGATAGCAGATGGTGCACCTTCGAAGCTTCAACTCTCCACCGGATTGCATAATCCTGAAAAGATTCATGTGGCATTTTCTCTATTTTGTACAGGCTATGCACGTCTGGATCGACTCCAAGGTTGAAATCATATTGTTTTACAAAATCATGAGCCATATCATCTCACGTGTTTCATTTGCTAAAATATTGTTTTGTGTACCAAACAAGTGCGGGCCCTGATAAGCTTTGGATAAATAACTTCATTCGAATGGCCTCATTGCGCCCGATACCAAGTAATATGCTACAATAGTCCTTTAAATGAGAAATGGGATTTCCCTTTCCATTGAAAGTATTAAACTTTGACAACTGGTATCCTGGTGGGAGTTCTACATCCGGCTGCAAGCATAAGTCTTCATATCTTAGACTTTGATAATTTCTTGATTTCAATTCTTCTCCAACGACTTTCTTCAAATCACGGAGTTCCTTTTCCCAATTTTCACGGCAAATCTGCTGGGTTAATCTTTCAGGTTTCCTATACGAGCATATCGCTAATCGTTTTGGCTTGTCCTCCTCAAATGGATTTGTGGTTATTGGAGGCATCATTATAACTTGATTGGGGTTGCAGGTTGATGGCAGTTGTGTAGGGATTGCATAAGCAGGAGCTGGGCAGGGAGATATGGTTAAGCAAATATTTCGGTTTGAGCTAAAAACGGAGGTTGTGTTTGGAAGTAATTTGAAAGTGTTTCCCAAATTGACCAACACCTTCCGTCTCACCACATCTGCGTTGGTACTATTAGTTTGTGCTTGCAACAGTCCCTTACCGGTACTGAATTCTTCAAATCGGTCTGCCATTATAGCTTCGTCTGTTATGCAGATTCGCAGCCAAAATAATGTTCAATACTAGGCAACCTTTTAAGGCAAAATAAAACTTTTGAACAAAAGCAAAGCGTTAGCGTATTCATCACAATGAAATAAATGCAGAAAATAATAGTATATAACTAGATAGATTAAATCATAATATGGTTAAGTAGGAGCCCTAAACTGGAAACGATGGCCTAAGTTGCAAAATGGATGGACGAGAATGACTTGTTATCTACAGGGCTCTAACGCACGAGACTTGTTGACATGGAAGCGGAATGATTTGAAGTCTTATGAAGGGCTGACTTATGTCGAACATCAAAGCTTTAGCTCTAGCAAAAGTCCTTTTCCTTGCATGACTCTAGACTTTCTTTTTAAAATAAAACTGCCCCAATCTTTAGGAAGTTTTTTTAATTTTATTTTATTACTCCATGGCATGATGTCCTATGCGAGCATAATCAATTTCTTTAAAGCTGATCAATTTGCATAAAAAGTAATTCTACCCCAGTTTCCTTCTTTGAGGAAATTAAAAAATAATCTACTATAAAAGACCGAGTCTTATATAGACTATGCTTCAAAGAGGCCAAAGATGGATAATTTTGATGTTGAAAATAATTTTTGGCTTTTTGAATATCGACAAGATCACAATTAAGATACTTGATTAGGATATAAGAGTCAATTGGACCTGAAATGACTCTATTATTATTTTTTAGAGTTGGCAAATCATAAAGTTGTCGAGGCCCGGAATAGGATATCAACCGTTTTGAGAGTTATGGGATGGTCCCTCAACACGCATGCCAAAACTTAGAATTAGCAGGGTGCGTGAAGATTAGTCTCGACGACCCGAAATAACAATACGAATATTTGAATTGAATAGATGGCAATTTAGAATAATTTGGCGATGCAAATTGGCCAAATAGTGGCCTTCTATTGCTTGGTAGATTGCACAGATTTGGATATCTACCAATTTATAAATGAGAGTTGGCACGAAGGTTGAAATTCTAAAGTATAGGTAGAATGATAAATAAATTTTAAGAAAAATAGAGCAATGAGACAAGATAGAAGTTTATGCTTGTGTGAAAAGGACATGGACAAATTGAAAAATAATGTGAGGCACAATTGGCAATATTTTAAAAATATGTAACCATATTTAAAGAGAGGGACGCGAACAAAATTAGCTCAGAAAATTAAATGGGCAAATTATTTTACCTAACCATAAGCGATTACAATATTTTTTATTTAACGAAAACTTACTATACACCTTGTTGGTTAAAGAAAATTCTTAACGCTAGTTAAAAGCACAAATATTGAGTGATTTCATGATGGACCGAGCTTTGCTGAAAAGTTTACGGACAAAACATCATATCTTATAAATAATAGAAAATCATGCTCAAAGACTAAAACATATCTTAATTATATTCCAAGAATGGGAGTGGACCTAAGAGAAATTAGAGCCTAAGCGGTGCTCTAGAGTTGTTAAAGAGTGCTAAGCGCAGAATAATTGATTATTAATTTGGGAAGATGATATATAAATAAGTAAAAGAAAATATATGAACAAATAAAGTATGCATAAAAATGTAAGCAAGTTAGATAGTCAATACGTTCTTCTTCTGTAAAACAACAAATGATGTTAGTTAAAAATAATAAGCAAATAACAAATAAGCCACATAACAAATAAGCAAGTAAGCAAGAGAATCATGTGACATATTCCAAAGCTTAACAAATAATAGTGCGTCCTAATATAAGGGACATTTTTATGCCAGAAGTAGGCCAAGCGTGTATTAAAGTACAAATATGTCATTATGTGTCATTCCATTGCTTTAAATTAATTAAACAATTCTATTTTTTCAAAAAAAAAAAAAAGTATAATAATAATAATAATATAATAATAATAATAATAATAATAATATAATAATAATAATAATAATATAATAATAATAATAATAATAATAATAATAATAATAAATTAAATGAATTTCTTAAACCCTTTTTTTGTAATAAAAATTCAAAAGAAAGTATAATAAAAGATATTTCGTCATGTTTAAACTTCTCGATGTTACGCACGATTATGTCATTTGAAAATACATCACCGAAAAATTAGTCATGCTCCATTACCTAGGATTTAATTAATTTTAGAGCTAATGGTCCACATAATTGGCATATACACCTTTCAAATAATGCACATATGTGATAAGGTGTCACTTGGGGTTAAAAATCCACTTGAACATTTAGGTGAGGTTAACTAATGGATTTAATATACCTCAGGTATTAAATCACCCAAGGTTAAAATGATGCATGCTCTTAAAAGGTTTTTGGTTTAGCTCTATCTTAGGTTGACTAAGAGTGGGTTTCCTTGATTGGTCTTCTCCCAAGTGGACAACTTGAAAGTGGAAAGCCCGTGACTATCGACTACACCGCTGATCGACTTACCCACGAACTTTCGCCTAAAAGGAATTTTTAAAAAGTGCACGGCCGCAAACCACATAATTGCTATGTGTGTGCATAGTGTGAGTTTTCTAGGAGTGGAGGAAGTGAAACGCAATGACAGTTTATATAAAGCAATAAGAACTGATAAATAATTCATGTAAGACAAGTAAAGGCAATTCAACTAAACGTCATAAACAAACACTAACACACAAATAAATTTTATTATTAACCTAAGTTTGTTTTGGTTTAGAACCTAATATCCCCAGCAGAGTCGCCAAGCTGTTATACTCCATTTTAACAGGGCCAAATTAGAGTATAACATATTGGTAATTCTGAAGGTTTAATTATTAAAGAGAGTCGTCACCTAATTATTTTAAATGTGAATTAGGACACCAATTTTAGCTAAGTAATGCTTAAAATTAACTCTGTTTTATTGATCTCTTAACCTTTAAGACTATGGGTAAGGGTTCTAATTAATCTTATAGGGAAGGTTGTTAAAGCACCCTATATGATCCATCAATTACAGTTAACCGGCCAAACATAGGTAGTTAAGGTAAGTGTAGGATGTATAAATAATTAAAAATGGGATTGAATTCAAAAGAGCTTGACTTTGAAAATATCTATGCGCAAGAAATCGAGAGTTAAAGTCATCTTAACGTAATCAAATCTGAACTTAAAATATTCTAAACACTAATATCTTGTTTAAAAGAAATACATTTGTTGAAAAACAAAAGCGAAAATCATGCGTCCTTATGTCTCTGAATATAAACTATATTCAACATTTTTTAAGAGTTTATTGTTAACTAAATAGTTATCTTAAATGATCATGCTAGTTGTTAGTTGTATGCCAAACCTAGATTATTTTAATACAAACAAGTAATTCCAATAACCAAAATAAGCATGAGTCATGTAATCAAATGAAAGACAGTAGGTATAAAATTAGGCTAAAATGCCTATCCCGATAACCCCACAAAGGACCATGCTTCTGCTTTTGAACTTTTCTTTTCGGATGCAATCTGAGATTTCAGAGCACGAACGAATGAGATGGCTAACTCCATAAGAGTTTAGAGAGTCTTGCATTAAGACTCCAATATTTGTTCCAAGTGTATACATGCAAATAAAGGAGGAAAAGGAAAATAGAATTAAAGGAGTAAACTTTAGTTTTGATAATATATGAGAAATGAAAATGTGCAAAACAAGAATCACATGAAAATAATTTCATAGTGCCAAGAAGAAGATCATACTACCAGAAATGGAACTTTGATTTCCAAATTGATTTGTCAAACAAACTCCATTAACTTTTATATTTCCATAAACGTAACAGATTCATGATGCATTAGTCAATTACGTATGGGTCAAACACATATTCATGTAACACAAAATGAGAAGTCAGAAGAGCTTATTTTTAAAATTTTAAAGTACTCATGGACAGACTTAAATGATTTGATTTAAGGTTTCACCATTTCAAGAAAAGTCCTTACAACATAAAGGGGTAGTGTTTTTCAATTATTTTACTTTTGTTAGAATAACAAGAAAACAACCTTTAAGAGAAAAAGACAGTATTATTTCCACAATATTACAAGAAATTAAGTACTTAGTTTTGAAATGAAACGAATGCATATGAACATAGTTTCAACCAGATTTAAGAAAATGATTACTTAGACCATACAACACTAGGATAAGCAAAAATGACACTCCATGAACATGATACCTAACATGAAAGAGTGTTACTTATAGCGAGGAACAAAACGTTTTCATATAGGTATTTTTGTCTAGTACTTAGCAATCACAGTTGAACTATTGTATGGCTAAGACACAACGTCCTAAATAACCTGATTTTTAGATCAAACAACATATCTTACATCATGATTTCTAAAGAAGCAAAATAACTCATATCATATAAATAGGAAAATAAACAGCTTAGAGTTTTGGAAGACACTAATAAGCATATCATTGCTTATTTAGTTTGGTAACGATCCAAAAGCTAAAATAGCAATATAGTACATACAAATAATTCCTCTAGTGAAGTATTATTGTAGTAATATTTATAATGTGTCCTCTTTGTTAAAAAGAAAATCAACTAAAGGAAATCAGGATGCTTTCAACTTGTTATATCAAAATTAATAAAAGTAATACACTTTTACCCAGCATTAGGATCACTTT
>ML418878.1:37815-92815 GCA_005239525.1 Nicotiana knightiana | reverse complement strand
TTTCACTAACAGTCTTACTAACCCTAAGTTCCAGGTTCTTACACTTTACTTTCAAAATCACACATTCCTTAGACAGCTGATCCTTTTCATTGTTTACATCCTTAGATTCATCAATGAAATCTAGAAGTAACTCGGATAGCCTTTCTTTAGATAAATATTTAATCTTGTCTTTGAGGTGAATTATACTTACCTCAGATTTCTCATCAGATTCTCTAATGGCCTTAAGTGCTTGTCCATCTCCATATTCATCATCTGAGCCTTCATCTGAGTTTTCTCCCAAAGAAGAAACCATAGCCTTTGTTGATCCTTTGTTCTTCTTAGGTTGAACCTGTTCCTTCTTCCTGTTTCTTCGTTCAGCTCTTTCCTTCTTCCATTCAACTTCCCATTGAGGGAAATTTTTGATGTGGTGATCAGTCCTCCAACACTTGTAGCAACCCTCATTGGTCTATTTTTCAGGAACCTTTGATTTGTTGTAGCTTCCACTTCTTGAAAGACCCTTTCCTCTCACTAGGTACTTCTTGAAGTCCTTTGTGATCATAGCCATTTCATCTTCTTCTAGATCAGAACCTTCACTGATTCTAAGTGTCAGGCTCCTTTCCTTCTTGGGTAAATCCATCTTCATGGTTTGCCTTCTAAGTTCATAAGTAGTGAGATTTCCAATTACTCATCCAACTTAAGAGTGGCAATGTTCTTTGATTCTTGAATGTTAGTGATTTTTCTCTCCTAAGTGACTGGCAGAACTCTTGTCAAAATCTTCTCAACTCTGTCTTCTTTAGGAATAATCCTTCCAAGAGACTTAAGTTCATTTGTCGGTGTGGTGAACCTTGTATACATCTCTTAGATGGTTTCCCCTTTCTTCATAGTGAAATTCTCATATTGAGAATATAGTAGAGTTGCTCTGGACCTCTTCACTTGATGTGTTCCTTCATGAGCCACTTGCAAAGTGTCCCAAATTTCCTTAGCAGTGGTACAACTTTGAATTCTGTTGTACTCGTCTGGACCAAGTCCACACACAAGCCATTTCTTGTCCTTATCATTCTTCTCCCATTTTCTCAAGTCCTCAGCAGTGTGGTTAGCTCTTATTTTTGGCACATCTACTCCTTCAACATTTTTCTTCATGGTAGTCAGGGGACCATCAGTGACAATGTCTCATAGTTTATAGTTCTCTCCTATGGTGTGGTCTCTCTCTGTTTTTCCACCAGGAGTAGTACTGGCCATTGAAGAGTGGTAGCCTAGCAGTGGATTATCCTTCCCAATTTCCAGGTGGTGCACTCATCTTGATCTTATCCTAAGGTGTTAGCCTCTTCAAGGATAACCCGCTCTGATACCAATTGATATTTTAACTTCAATACCACACTAGAGGGGAGAGGGGTGATTTGTGTGGTGTCCAGTTTTTCGCCTAAACTGATTATAGAAGGACCAGGTTCTTCTATGTGTTCCTTAACCTACTATTGCTGAAATAGTAAATGCGGAAAGTAAAGAACACAAGTATTTTACGTGAAAAATACCTGGCTCAAAAGGTGAAAAACCACGACCTACTTCTCAGTAGGATTTTCCCAAACTCTCCACTAAATCACTGAGCCAAAAACTGCATTTATAAAACACTTTTGTAAACCTAGGACTAACTCTGATCCCGTTGTAGCAAACAACCTCTAACTGTTGCGACAACTTCAAGTTAACTCTAACTTGAATACTTTGAGTACCTATTACAATTGCCTCTAGATAAAGCTGCAAGGTACAATATGAAAACACCTACTACAAATGAACTAGAATAAAAGACAAACACTTGGAGTTGGTGCTTCTATCTGGTTCATGTAGCTTCAGATTCGCACACTTGAATCTCACACGGATTGCTTGCAAAATTGCCTTGCTATTTTGCTCTCAATTCACGTTTAACTTCTGCTTTTGTGCGTGCCTGTAGAATGAGAACATCCTGCAATATATAGAGTTAGTAGATGAAGAAATAACTAGAGTTCTAATGCTACTCTTCCTTGATGTAAGAGTTCTAGCTGATCTCAACTTCTAACTCCTTCCTTATCTTGGATAGTGCTCTCTTTTAGTAAGGAGTCCTTCTCCTTATCAATTATGCGACATTTTCGATCAGGAGATATTAATTATACCAAATTAAGTTTATCTCCTTCACGTGCATCCCACATGCTCGAATCTACTCGTATTTATGCCCATAAGGAATGGACTTGGTTCATGCCTGAACTTCTTTTGTCAATCTTTAAAACAAGCATTCACTTGGGCCTACCGTATGTATGGCGGCCAATAAAAGAGCCACATCATAATGAGGGTGGCCAAAAAATGACAGTCATAGGTCTAAAACGTTTGTTTGAGTTTGTGCAAAACTCCTACCCCGCATTATCGAAATATTCACTACTTAATATATGTAAAATGTTTTTTTTAAAGAAATTACTATAGTCGGCATTGTTTGAAAATAATGCAAACGTTTTGGATATGAAGTTTCCATTTTAGTTTTATTTATTGTCCACCAACTAAGCATCTAATTAGGAAAAAAGTACCATTTGAACGTTACCTTTTCTAATTTAATGTTTTAAAACAAGTAAGTTGGAAAATAAGTCTACTTATCAAGAGATAAACTAGACTCACATAAGTAATATTGATTATGTAACTCGCATAATAAAATTTCTCGACACTGTATATACATGTAAAGCTCAACATAAAAATAAGATCTTATCATACGAAAGAGTTTAGTTTTATGCACCAACATTGCAAAAAATATTTACAAGACTATTATATAGTATAAAGTAATTACATTTAATTTAGTAAATTACCTGATAAAAATGTTACTACTAACCTATTATAATAGGTTAATTTGTGTATAACAAAAACTTTAAACCTTCGAGTATAATGATATGAGTATGAAATAGCAAGGTCAACTCCTGGCATCCCAAACATGAAAATGCTCTTCAATCATATTCTACTGCTTGCCATTTGCATAAAGTGAAAAGACAGAATGTCGGGAATAGATAGGAAAATATTCGTAAAATTTGTCAAACTTTAGTAGATAAAAATAGCCACATAATGAGTACACGTGTCTAAAGTAGCTTGAAACAAGTTGTTAGTTGGCTGAGAAAGGCCAATATTTAATTTATGTTACATTCGAAGACATTTAAAACCAACCATAAATCTTAGTCCTTGAAAAAGAAGTATCTTGGAGCATCTTCCGAATAAAGAAGAAGATGTGCGCAACAATCTTTTTGATTTGGGAAAATGAAAGGTATAGAAGATATCCTTATGTACACGCTGTTTGAGAAGCAGGATTAGATATCATAAAAGGAAACTTTGGTGATTCTCCTACTTTACTAACACATCAAGCTAAGAACAAACCAGACCAAAAATAATCCACGTGTGTCATAAATAAAATAAAAGAAACGAAAGTACTGTACTATTGTTGTATTCTTATCATCAATTGATTCTATGAGAAAATTGGCTCAATGGAGAGAAAAGGGTCAGTTAATACCTTGAAAGGCCACAATATCTTTTTTCTTTTTTTCAATAAAGTTGCCTAGTTGTACTGGATTGTGTTGTATTAACCAAAAGAGAATAGAGAGAGCCTAGGCCTTACCTCAAGTTACAACACGAGAAGGTGATGCCACCACCACTAAAAAGCAAAGAAGAATAACAAAAATTTCAGAATACTTCTGGCATGAACTAATATATACATTAACTGACATAACAGTTGGCCTTGTCATACTTAATTCTAATACTAAGCATTTGTATTTTATCAAGATGATATGCTCCTCTGACATTTCTGGGGGGTCGCTGATAGGAATTAATAATCAAATTGTAGCCTGTTGTTGAAGCCAACTTGGCTAAACAGTCTGCTACTTAGTTAACAATGAGTAACATGCATCCCACACAGCTCTTTGAGGGCTAAAATGTTGTCCATAACTTGTTTGAGCTTCAAATTGTTGGCATGACTATCTTGTAACATGTTGACTATCACCATGGAGTCGAGTTCCAAAGCGAAATTAGTAAAGCATGGTGGCTACACCATTTTACTCCGAACTCAGCTGCCATAGCTTCTGCTATATTATTGCTCTTACACTGGATAGAAATAGAAAAGGCCATGATAAGATCTCCCTGGCTATCCCCGACTATACCATCAATCCCAGCTTTACCAATATCTTTCAATAAACTACCGTCAGTATTAACTTTGATAGTTCCCTCTTGAGGCTTGTTCCAGACAACTTGACTCCAACTTTGAATTAGTTTCAATCTTTAAATAGTATTACAGAGAACAAGCCATTGGGTGATAGAATTCAAGCTAGGACATAGATTGAGAAGTGCAGCTTTAATGTTCCTGATGCTTTGATACACCATTCTACTGTGGTGGAACTTCGTTTGGTTACCTTATCTACAAGCGCACCTTTGCTTCCGTAGTTCCCAACAAATGAATGTAGGAGTAATTTGTATGATTATTTTATAGATGGCATTGGAGGATTTCATATCCCACCAATTTATTAGGACTCCAATTATAGGTTGAACAGAGGGTTGAATTCCAAAAGAGTTTCCCAAGGCATTCCATATGTATTTTGCTGCATCACCTTCCACAAATACATGTTGCATCGTTTCATTCTGTCTAAACCTACAATAACAACAACAACAACAACAACTAGTCGTGGTGTTAGTTCCAAATCTGCTAACTACTTCATCAAAAGGAAGCTTTTTTTTTAACAAGTCTCCAAGTTAGGAAAGAAAAAAGGGAGTCTATTATTCTATATATTTGCCAAAAACAAATTCTTTGGCATATTGTTTCTAATAGAGTTCCAAGCAGAGTTGTTAGAAAAAACTTCATCCACAGAATCATTCCATATAGGAATCAACATTATTCTGATTACCGATAGTAATATTATAAATATATTGAGTCATTTGATTTGAAACCACAGAGTTAAGATTATCCATATCCCAGTTGTTATTGACAATAAACTGATTAACGGTAATTTGTGCATATTTACCTGGGCCCTGGTATATTTTAGCCAAGGCCCCTTTACCAGTCCAATTATCCCCCCAGAAGCTGGAGTAGCCTGTATGGATCTTCCATTGAATGTAAGGTTCAGCTTTGGCCTTGATTTTCATAAGGCTCTTCCATGTATGTGAATCAGTAGAGATAGCAACTTTAGCCACATGATGAAACCTTTTACAATATTTTCTTTTGAGAAAGCTAACCCAGAGAGATTGTTCAGTCCTAAATCCCCACCATCTCTTTAAAGTAAGAATTTCAAAGATATCCTCCATTTTCTTTATATCCACTCCGCCTTCATCTTTAGGTATACAAAGTTTTCTCCAAGATGCCCAATGATACTTATTTTTTCCTTCAGATGAGCCCCAAAGAAAATTAGCAAAATATCATTCCATCAGCTTGAAAATTCCTTTAGGAGGGTTCTTGGCCGAGAGAATATAAATGGGAAGAGAATGAAGAATATGCTTAATTAAGATGGTCATTCCATCGTAAGAAAGCATTTTGCTTTGCCAACAATTAAGCTTTTTCACAATTTTGGCCAGCATACCATCAAAGTAACTGATCCTTTTCCTGCCACTATATATAGGACATCCAAGATAGCTGAATGGCAAGTTCTTGTCCATGTAACTAGAAGCCTCCCTCGTTCTATTAGTTCTGTTGGGAGCTGTATTAGGAGCTGTTATGAAAAAACTCTTATCCTTGTTAACCTTCTGGCCAGAAGCTTTTTCATAACTCCTAACTTGTTTATGAATGAGATTGATAGACATGTTACTACCCCCAATGAATATTACAATATCATCAGCATAGGCTAAATGATTGATAATAGGACCATTGATGTCCATGCTAAACGGAGTAAAATTATCATTAGAATTCAGTGTGTTTAGAAGCCTAGTTAAGACTTCAGATCCAATAATGAATAAAGCAGGGGAGATAAAGGGTCCCCTTGCTTGCGCCCCTGAGAATAAGTGAAGAACCATTTCCTGGTTCCATTAATGATAATGAAGCATCAAACATCAGTCATTAATCTCCAAATAATATCAATCCAATTCTCAGAGAAGCCAAACTTTCTCATAAAAGAAATCAGAAAATTCTAGGACATCTTGTCATAAGCCTTTGCCATATACAATTTGATGATCATGTTTCCCCTTTGTTGTTGTGATTGATGCCTTGAACAATTTATTGGGCTAGAAGGATATTTTTAGTGATTAACCTTCCTTTGACAAAGCAACTATGGTTCTTAGATATTAACTTTTCCAGGAGAGGGTTAATCTTTTTGGACAAAATTTTAAAAATAATCTTGCAGGAGAAGTTACTTAGGCCGAAAGGTCTAAGCTCAGAAAAATTAGAGGGGAAATCAACTTTGGGTATAAGGACTAAACAAGTGTGAGAAAAGAATTTTGTAAGACTGTTGCCATTGATAAACTCTTGGACAAAGTCCTTGATATCCTTTTTAATAATATCCCAATACTTATGAAAAAAAGTCCCTGTATAACCATAAGGTCCTGCAGCACTGGCAGCACTCATACTGAAGACGGCCTCCTTGATTTCATTAAGTTCTGGAATAGCAGCCAGAAGTTCATTGTCTTCATTAGTGATGCAAGAAGGAATCAGTCTAGGATGTTGTAATCTCTAAATTGATGAGACGAGTTAAATAAATGATTAAAGTGATGTACGACTGCCTTGGACACCCTGTTATCCCCTTGTACCCATCTATTTCTGTGATCTTTGATTCAGTGAAGTTGTAGTCTTCTTCTTTTGTCTATGATCATGCTGCGAAAATAAATAGTGCAGTGGTCGCCTTCCTCAAACCAATTGACTTGAGACTTCTGCTTTAGAAGGGCTTCTTGAATTCCCATCCGTATGATATACTCAGCTTGGCCTTTGTTGAGGTCTTCTCTAGTCTTATCATTGTTATGCAGAAGGTCCAGCTCTTCTAGATTAAGCATCTTGGACTCCCATTCATACACTTTATCAAATACATTTCCAACCACATCTTTAGACCATTGACTGAGTTTATTGCTTAGAAGTTTTAGCTTCTGGTGCAACCTCCATATAGAGTTCCCATGCATGTTAGTGTTCCAAATATCATCTACCAGTTTCATGAAAGTTGGTTGATCAGCCCAGAAATCCAAGAACTTGAAGTATCTGTTACCACTATACTGATTGTTTTTACATGTTAGAATGATAGGTCTGTGGTCAAAGCCAGTTCTAGGAAAATGAGTAACCACTGTTTTGAATGTTCCGAGCCCATTCGTCATTAATGAAGCATCTATCTAATCTTTTCCAAATCCTCTTCCCATATCTCCAGTTGTTGTACCAAGAGAATTTTGGTCCGACAAATGCCAAATCATAAACTTCACAAGCATCCATACAACTGCTAAAATCAAAGTTCTTATACATTTTGTGTGGTCTGCCCCTTAATTTTTTATCAGGGTCTAGAATAACATTGAAATCACCTCCAATACACCAACGGCCATTAACCAATGGGTGGATTCTTTCCAAATCATTTCATAGATCTTTCCTTTAAATAGAGGTGCACTTAGCACACACAGCAGTAATATGCCTATTGCTATTAGTATTTCCATCATGGATATTGGTGGTGATTTGTTGATCTGTGTTGTCGATCACAGCAGTTTAATAGTTCCCCGACCATGGCATCCACATTTGACTATTAACATTAGACACACTATATTGGTACCCAAGGTACCTCATGTATCTGTTGATATTGTTCATAGTCAAGAAAGGCTCCATAATAGCTACAAGATCAACCTTATTGATGGTAATAAGCTTTTTGAGTCGGACAATTCCTTTTTTTGATTTAAATCCTCTAATATTCCAAAAAATGACACTAAGCATGGAATTAGAGGGAAGATTTATTTTTTTCACCTCCCACTGTAGAGGAGGCAGATTTTTCTCTGTGCTTTTTTCCATTCTTTTTGTTTTTGCCTTTTCCATTTTTAAATGGCGAAAATCCATCATTATCTCCATAATTTTGATGTGTCGTCCATAGTTGATCTTCAGGAATTTGCACCGTAACCTTGTTAGGGGAGATGACGTCAATGTAATTTTGTGGTCCCTTCCTTTTGGATCTCTTATGGATCGCTCTGCCACTGGTCCTGCATCCAGGTCCATGACTAAGTTTATTCCTGGCAATGCTTTGATTTATGATTCTATGTTCTCTGAGCCTTCATTGTTCTCTTGTCTGTTGATGATGTTGTGATTGTTCCAATCTTCATCATTGCTCTTTTCTTCTTGTATATTTGTGGATTCATGCACCACATCCTTGGTATTGTGGGAAGTACTTTTCTCTGATTCATTTCTTTGGGCATTGCTATGATTTTCCAGATCTTTCTGCTTGCTCTCATTCCCATTGGCCTCCTTTTCATCTTGTAATTCTTGGCTCTTGAAATTGTCAGCTTCATTCTACACCTCGCCAGAGATTTGAACTTGAATAGAGTTAGCCCATTTACCCATATCATCTTTCTTACATTTCTTTTTATCGCCAATCTGATTGAGTATCGACTTGAAGGTAACTTTAGCTTTCTTTTTAGGGAGTTTCTTCTGTTTTCCAGCCTTTTTCGTTTTGTTGGTTCTAACTCTAATAGTCTGCACCTCCTGCTGTTTGTCCTTGACATGAGTCTTAGTATGTCTAGTATCTTTGTTCATAGTGCTTCCATTTCAACTGTTCTTGGTACCTTTAATAGCGTTGCTTTGTCTTGTCCTCACTAGCTCTTCAGTATTACCTTGTTTGATCCTTTGTTCATGATCTAAATCCTTATCAATTTCAGATACATCTTTTCCTTTTTTTGCTTCCTCTTCTCTAGCCTCAGAAGACTTTTTTCTTTCCAATGCTCTACAATTGACCATCATATGACCCAAATTTTTTTTTACAGAACTTACAATATTTAGGAATGCCTTCATATTCCAGCGTTTGCACAAATCCAGTTTGAGGAGAGTTATCATAGATTTGACCGACATAAACCATTTCAGGTAGGGGCTTTAGAAGGTCTATTTCAACCCCGACTTTGGCCATGCTAGGTCTCGTCTTGCCCCTTGCCGCCAAATCCATTTCCCAAGATGTGCCGACTGAGCTAACTACTTGTTTGATATAGATCCATGTGTGCATATGGAAAGGAAGACCGAAAGTAGAACCCATATCGGCGCAATTGGCAAATATTCATCTGGTTTAAATTCTGGTGGCCATTTTTGGAGCCATATTTGCTTCCCGTCAATTTCAATCACACGGTTGTACCAAACTGTGTTGAAATCTTCTTCATTAGTGAAATCTAGAAAAACGTTATAAATGTCATACACCCCAATTTTGACAGAACCCATAACTGAAATTAACTCTATGAATTTGGATCTAAGTCGATCAATTTGAGGCTTGGTTTGAGAAATCTGCCAACAATCGTGAATCTATACATTTAGCTGCCATAATACCATTGTAATCGGAAGCCTTAACGATTACTGTTGGCATTCCATTGTGAGTGGTTTGCTCTGCCACTACTGATTCACGATCTTGGTGATTAGGGTTTGAAGATGGAATTGGTAAATTCATGGCTTTTGGGGCAGTCGTGATTTTTGCGGCATACGATGTCGTTCCGTCAATTGTTTCAATTGTTTCAATATTAGGGCTCGCAATAGCAGTGGGAGTGTTTCGACCTTCCAGACGCGCCGTTATGGTGCCGTTCGGCGGGTCCATAAGGAGGCGTTGGGGTGTACTAAAGGTTCCTAACGGGTCCGGCCTACCCGGAACCGGACCGGCCCAGTTCGGTTGAAACCGGAACCGGACCGGCCCGGCATGTAGGGGGTCGGGTGGGGCTGGGTAGGAGGGGTTGAGGGGTTGGTCCGTTTAATTTTTTTTTACCGATCAAACCCGGTCAAAGTGAACAGTACACTTTACCAGTTTAACCGGTCCGGACCGGCCCGGTACAACGTCTATAATTTTATTTTATTTTGGTTGTTTTGTAAATTTTTGGGCCCCACTTATCCGTTGGCAATGGTCACCTTGGCAGGGAGTCGTTGCCCAACGGCAGATTTACACAAATGACCCTTTTTTGGGCCTTTTTTAAAAAAAATTAACACTTTTTCAATTTACAAAATTAACCTTTTCTAAAATTATAAATACACCCCCATCTTCTTCATTTCTTCCCTCATCTCTCATTTCTCAATCTCAATTTCTCTCATTCAAGTTAAATCAAGCCCCGTGATTCTAGAGTGCGCTCGTATGTTTGGGAACACTTTGATGTGGTAGAAGAAAATGAAGAAGTTTACAAAGTAAAGTGTAAGAATTGTGGTATAATCTTAAATCTTCGTCCAAAGTGTACGGGCACACGCTTTTTAAGGAGGCATATAAATAGTTGTCTTGAACATCCACCAGACCACCAGCAATTCGTTTGATTAATTGATTTCAGACAATTTGTGTTATTTTAATATTATTAGACAGTACCTAATTATTTAATGATATATTCAAATATATGAATTTTAAAGTCTTTGCATCCTTTATTCAAACACTATTTTTATAAGTTTGTTTTTTTGTTTATATTTTTACGATATTTATAACAAATCAAAAAAAAAATTTAAAAAAATTAAAAAAACGCTGTAACCGGCCCCGCCCCTTAAACCCCTAACCCATACGGTTAAGTTTTTACCTGGATTAACCCGAAACCGTTAAATCCGTTAACAATAACCCGTAACCGGACCGGTAACCCTACCCGTCCGGTTTAATAAAATCCCAACCCAGCCCGGCCCGGCCCACCCGTTAGACACCTTTAGGATGTACTAGTCGTTTAGTTACTGTTGGTATTTAGAGAGAGAGAGAGAGTAAGTGTTCCGCAATATCTCATTTGTCCAATTGAAGGCATAAAATTGCAGTTTTAATTAAAGTTAACCTTATTTTTAGGCAATCATTGGTCATATCAGAGTAAAGATATTGTAAATTTATTGTAATTTGTATCTCATATTCAGTATTTTCTGTACATATGTTTGAAGGGAACCTTGGCGTAACTGGTAAAGTTGCTTCCATGTGATCAGGAGGTCATGGATTCAAGCCGTGAAAACAGGCTCTTACAGAAATGTAGGGTATGATTGTATTGCAGGAGCTTAATGCATCGGGCTACCTTTTTATACATGTATTTATATAGGGTATATACATGAGGAAAATCGACCCCTTGAATACATATTTATCTGATATTGTACATGTTTATTCTAATTTGGTGTAGTCTATATAAGTGGGCGGGCATGAGAAATAAAATGTGACGAGTCTAAGCCATAATGGATTGATTACTTGCATGTAAGGCAAGATATATTGGCAGACCATTAAATTTGTCTTTTTTTTTTTTATGATACTTAATCTTGGGTCTGTTTCATTAAACATTTTAATCAAGTATTTACTGTATCATTTAGACCCAAAAAGCTCATAGGGCAAAATAAATATTTCTCACATTTTTCAAGCGCATGAAATGGTTCGAAAAAATGAATTCCTCACTCTTTTTCTCATTATTTTTCTCGTTAATTTCTTTTTTCTCTTCTTACTCTTTTTCTTTTCTTTTCTTCCTCTCTTACCTCGCCCTCCTTCCTCAACAAATATGGAGTAACCAACAATTTTTTTCGGGCAACCGATTCCTTCAAATTTTTAATCTCTTTCCACTATCTCTCTCAGACAAATCACTATAAAAAATATACAATGCAAGACAAACCCAAATATGTAAAGGGAAGGAATGTAGAAATGCCAAACCCAGGTCCATCACCCCCAATAGCCCGCTTTCATCAGAATGAAGAAACTGAAAATCAATTTGTTTTCTTTTCGAGAAATCTAGCAGCGGCAAGAATCCCTTCGATCGACTAGAATCAATACTATTGCTGATCGAATTTACAGAAGCAAATCACAAGCTCAGTCACAAGAATCATCACCACAACTAGATTAAAATAGTTAATAATTCATAATTATGGATATTTGGGATAGGATTTCAAAATTTTCTACCACCTTTTGAAAATAGATTCACCGCTAAGTAGGGGGATCGCCGGAGAAGAAGACGAAAGGAGGAAGGTCGTCGGGGAAGAAAACGAAAGGGTGGGGTGGCGGCGGCAGAACCTTTTATCGGGCAGACTGTTGTTTTTCCTTTGGTTTTCTTCTTTTTATAAAAGCTTCTTTTTAATTTAAGTTAAATCCACGTGTCTCCATTTTTGGGTCTAAATAACACAATAAATACTTGATTATGCAATTTGTGTAGAGTAAAGTTCGTAATTTGATCGCTCTAAACAGTTACAAGAACCAGTTGGAATTCGAATCTTGACGTGTTGTTTGATTTTAACTGTAGGCGTTTTCCTTTTAATTTTCCTTTTGATGACTTCACTTTCATTTGATCAAAATATAATTAGTTATGGATTCACCCTCCTACATCCAAATAAACTCTTAAATCCCTATAAAATGAAAATCACACACAAAGTGTTGTGCAAGGTCTCCATTATATTTGAAGTTTAAGTGTTTGAATTAATTTCTTTTATACCAACTAGTTGTTTAAAAAAAATTCAAAGCATACCGAATTTAGAATATAAATATAACAAAACATAATCTCTAAATGTTGAGAGTGGGATTTGAACCCACGCCCTTTCGGACCAGAACCTTAATCTGGCGCCTTAGACCAACTCGGCCATCTCAACATTTTTGTTAGTTACCAACTGACAAAATTTATTAACTCCTTATGGACCTGCAAATAGCGAAACATTAAGTCCACGAAAGAGTAAACTCCAACTAATTCTCTTGACATATCAAGTCTTGGGTTAGTCCTCCATAGGGGTGTTCAAAACCGATCCGAAACCGAAAACCAAACCGAACCGAAACTTAATGGCTTACCGGTATCGGATTAACGGTTTAACGGACGGGGAACGGATTGGGATTTTTTAATTAACGGCTTATCGGTTTGGGGGCGGATTATTCAATTTTCTTAACGGCTAATCCGTTAACCCGTTAAGAATATAAAATTTATTTTTATCCATATATAATTATATATTATATATTAAATATCAAAAACAAAACACAAAATGACAAAAACCCTTCCACTCTCCTAATTCTTAAACAAACAGAAACCTTAAACTTAATTCCTAATTTCCTATTTCCTAACGCCTACTGTCGTCGCCCGTCTGCCCTATTCATCCATTGTAAACCTCAAATGTATGCACACGGTTAAATGTTGAATATGATAGAGTAATATGAATTTGGTTAATGACTTAATACCTCTGTTTTTGCTAGTCTTACTGTCTTAGACCAGAGTTTACCCAAGGAGTTACATTAGTAGGTATAATTAGTAGTCGATTACCATAGGTAGAATTAGGCCGATAAACCGCCCGATAACCGTCCGATAAGAGGTAAACCGATACCAATCCGCCCGATATCTTATCGGGTGGCTAGCGGATTAATACATTTAAAAGCCGATAACCGATAAGCCAAACCGTTAAGAGTAAATAACCGCCCAATCCGCCCAATAAGCAGCCCTAGTCCTCCATATTCTCTTTTAAGAAATAAAGAAATTTACGCAGTTTTAGCTAAACAAACAAAATATTTGCCATTTTGGTCAAATTCTTAACTTATCCTCTATGTATATCAATGTATATATGCATGTGATGCACATAACTTTATCTACGAACTTTTACTTCAAACTTGTTCAATTCACCTTCAATCTTTTTCAAATTTAGTATACTACCTCGTCTAAATATTTTCAACAAATTTAAATCACGCCCACTCAAAACGTTGAATACCATGTAAAGACAATTTGCGCTGTTTCTATTTATTCAAGTAATCGACTTCAATGGTTGAATTAATTTCCCCTTTTTTAGAATTTTAGGGGTGAAAATCTATATCTTTCTCTTTGAAGTTGATTGCTGATAACCTAGTTGCTACTTCACAATCTTTGAATTATTGTGATGAAACTCAACACGGCTTTTTTACAACTAAATTTTTTGAATAAAAATTAGCTGCTATATATTAGAAGCACGTCTTCTTTTTTAGCGTGTTTTAGTTGTTTATTATAAGTTGTATATATCTTAACATTTTCTTTACCTGGGGTGAAATTTGATTGCAGGTATCTACTTAACAGCTTAAGTGCGTAGAAGTTGTTAGGAGTTTGCCCTGATTTTCTTTATCATATTTGATTTTTCTTTCTCACGAAGGAAAGGGCAATATATTTATTATAATTGAGTTTTTCTTTTTTAGAAGAAAATTAAAAATCTTTCATATTTGACTAGTCTTTTTACTTGGAGAAGAAATTTTTGGACTTTATAAATTGAGGATTCTTCCTTTTCATTCATTAGCATCCACAATGTAGTTCTTAAAGGATTTGAGAGTCTTGTTTAGTACGAAAATTTGTGAGACAAGTGTTATGTGTCGCTTATGTGCACCTCTTTGTGGGGTTGTTTATCTCGATATTTTGTACTCTATTTATATAATGAATTGCTCATCCCCGTCTGTGGATGTAGGTCAATTGACCGAACCACTTAAATATTTGTGTCTTGTTTGGTATATTTCTCTCTGTCTGATTTATCATCGTTCAAAGTTTGTTTCACTAGTTTCCGCATGACACATGATTATTTCGATCCTAATAAGTGGTATCACAACGAGGTTCAAGACAAGTTCATCTAGGCGGTTTAGTTCTAGCCGCAACCTATTTTACAGTCATAATTTTTGTCAACGAAATTTGACAAGAGTGTTACTCTACGTTGAGACAAACTTTGTGGGGGAGATTTGGAGATGCAACATGTTCAAGATTATATGAAGAATGTGTATCAAGTTTATTTTGTCAGAAAATTCAGCTCAACGGGGAAAATTGGTAGGAGTTTGCCTTAATTTTCTTGCCTATTTGGTTTTCCTTCCTCTCGAAGGAAAGTTTACCGTAATTGAGTTCTCTTTTTCTTAGAAGAAAATTATAAATCTCTTATATTTGGCTAGTCTTTTTTCTTGGAGGAAAAATTTTAGACTCTATAAATTGAGGATCTTTCCTTCTCATTCAATAGCATCCATAATGTAGTCCCTAAGGGGTTTTGAGAGTTTTCTTTAGGGAGAGAACTTGTGAGACAAGTGTTATGTTGTCACTTGTGTGTACCACTTTTTGAGGTTGTTCTCTCGATATTTTATACTCTGTTTATATAGTTTATTGTTCATCTCCGTACATAGACATAGGTCAATTGATCGAACAACATTAAATATTTGTGTCTCTTTTAGTATTTTTTTTTTTGTCTAATTTATCATCGTTCAAATTTACTTTACTAGCTTTTGCATGACACCTGATTATTTCGATCCTAAACGGAAATATAACATGTTTAACCGTCCTGCAAATTCAAGCATAAGTCTCAATTATTTTGATATTATCTCCTATATATGATCTCCTCCATCTTTTTTTTTTTTTTTTTTTTTTTTTTTTTTTTTTGTGGAGCAGAATATAATAGACAAAATTGGAATGACGTGTAGTAGAGTAATACCAAACTTGAAGATGTTTCTGCTTGTTTACTTAATGACATTCCCTTTATATTAATAGTAAAACAAATTACAATGCAACGACATAAGAATTCATATAGAAAATTTTTTTTAACTCGGTAAATTTGTTTGTCGCAAATTTTGGCAATGAATCAAAAAGTTATTGCAGATACACAATTAACACACATAAGTCAATATGATCTGTTTTTGTGTTGGATGACAAGCCCAAATATGTTCAAGCTCTCCTAAATCACCAATTTATGCATACGTCCATGAGTTACTCATTTTCAAAATATACGAACCTTTTATCCGAAAAGTGCTTAGTGAAAATTTGAAGGATTTTGCGATATCACTTTATTATATATGAGCGATTGACATTTTTTTGGCTAAATCATGCATTTGTCATTTTATTAAGAACATAAAGTAGAACATACAAGGAGGGAGCTGAACGCGCAGTTGCAATCCCCGTGGAGTCCAAAAGCAAGTGCGATAACATAAAAGGTGAAGGTTCTCAAAAAACATAACATCCCGGGGTTGGAAAATTTGCATATCCCTTCCAAAACGTGCCAGAGCATCCGCTACTTCATTCCCCTCCCTAAATGTGTATTGGATGACCGGCATATATAGCTCATATAGCATCAACCTGCAATCATTAAAAATGTGTGAGTATGTATGGTTACCTGATGGTAAGAGAGCGATAACTACCTGAGAATCGGTCTCCACCATGAGTGGGGTGAGTGATCGATTGATTGCAAAACGTAAGCCGTAATAAAGAGCAAGCAATTCAACTTGCAAAACATTGGTAAAGTATAAGGGTTCACAGTAGCCTCCTAACCAATAAATGGAATCTCGAAAGATGCCTCCTACCCCTCCATGATGTATGTAATGTGCCATCTATATTGAGTTTGTAGATGCCAAGTTTAGGTGCCTGCCAGGCAATATGGATAGTTGTGAGTTAGTGTGGCTGGGGGTTGACAGAGGTGAGATATGTGAGTTCAACGGCTAAGAGGCACATGGCATTAATAGGGACGGGTGTATTAGTGTGGTTGAAGAGATTATAGTTGTGGTTTAGCCAAATGTGCCAGAGAATAATAGGCACACCTTGAGATGTAGGTGAATTGACATGTGGTGTAACAAAGGAACATAGATGTAGTAGCTAGGGAGAAGTACATAGATGGTGTAGCCAATTTATATGGTTAGTAGAATGTTAAAATGATGCCAGATTTGTATGGCTAGTGTGTAAGCAATGAAGATATGGATGATATCTTCTAATGGATGCGCACAGATGGTGCAGGTTGCATGGAGAATGATGTATCAATAGGATTAAAAGGCTCGAGTGGGTAAGGCACCACATATTAAAATCCACAAAAAAAATATTTGATTTTGTTAAGAGTAGGAGTTTTTCATATCCAGAAATGAGGGAAAGGTGGTGGTTGATGATGTTGGTGAAGGAGGTAAAGCTGGTAGGCAAATAAAGTGGAGAAAACTCCATCAGGTGTATGAGACCAACGGGGTATATTGGAGTCACGAGAATTAGGTGAAATATGAGTATTGTGAATGACCAAAATGATGTGGGAAGGCAGGTCAAGAGAGAGGAGTTCTAGATGGTAGTTAGAGGACACAAGTAAATGACTAAGAGGTAAAGATGATTCATGTCTCAGTAATGGCCCTAGATAAGTTGACGGAGTGACAGGTTGGGTGAAATCCATTTGTCATTCCAAACACAAATGCTAACTCTAGAAGCAACATTCTATGTGGTCCCTTGTCGACATAAACGGGCAGCCTTTACCATGTTTTTCCAAATTGAGGATGTCACATCCTATGTTTCTATACGTACGAGTACGTCGTAAGTCAATCGATGTAAGCTCAGAAATGAGATCATCTTTGGAAGTATATAAATTAATTTATCATGTTAACTTGGAGGTTACAAATATTTAAGATCATGGACTGCAAGTATCAAGAGGGTTGGAAGGCTTAGAAGCTAAACCAATTGAAGAAAATAAGTTTCATCGAAAGTCGACAAGTTGGAATGTTATAATATGTACTTTTGGAGTGAGACTAGGGTGATTAAAATGATAAGGAAATTATATTATGATTTATATTAGTCGTATGATACTCGTGTGTTATGTTTTGAAGTCAAGTGAGTTGTAGAACAAAAGTCGATATAAGCCATCACAAGTTACGTTCATAAGTTGTACTGAAAATTTGGGTCAAATATAACTGTGATTTTATCCCAATATACTTAGGTTTAGGGGGTGTTCCACCCATTAAATTGAAGATCTATAAGTTTAGTTTCCAACAGAGTAAACCATTAGAGAGATATTCACGTTTTTGCGAGATTTGCGCAGGCTGGTAGGTGACAAATAGGTGCATCACCTAGTTACCAAAAGGAGAGGCCTCAATTAAAAGCTCCAAGGTAGGACAAAGAGCCCTTTTAAGGGATGATTTCCTTAAGATATTACACTCATAATAGAGACCAAAAATCAGATGTACACCCCAGCAAAATTCTCCCAAAAATTCAACACAAAACCCTAAATGATTTTCTCTTGGTTTCAAGTTCTAGTTGGAGAAAAACCAAAGGGTTGAAGAATAAAGATAGGAGATGAGATATTCACCAAATATGATAAGTATATTGCCCCTTTTAATCCATTTTTTCTGTTGTAAAAGTAGATTAATTCATTGAATAATTTTAAGAACTCACGGGATGGTGATCGGAAGCAGTGAGTTCGAGTCGTTCAACTTGTAGTGAACTGTTTTATGGGATGTTTCATGTTGTTGTTG
This sequence comes from Nicotiana knightiana, assembly GCA_005239525.1. Taxonomy (NCBI): domain Eukaryota; kingdom Viridiplantae; phylum Streptophyta; class Magnoliopsida; order Solanales; family Solanaceae; genus Nicotiana; species Nicotiana knightiana. The sequence goes on along the minus strand of ML418878.1, from coordinate 74,576 downwards.
GGTTGTCTCTTTTGCTGCTATTTTTGTGGAGTTTTGGAGAAGAAAGGGTGTGGAAAAATACCACATAATGGCAGGGTGGTTGGTTTATCGTTTATCATTACATTTTTGGATCGTTTGACACTACTACGGTGGTCGTTTTGTGTATGAATAGATTGGGTGGTGTTGGGCTATTTTGTAGTATTTTATGGTGTATATAGAGCTGGAAAATAATGTATATATGTTGTTGTTGTTATTGTGTTCTTGTTTTTTTGGTGTTATCTTGAATTTGGAGGAAGTAAGGATTATAGGGGAGAGGCTGCCCGTTTTAATACAAAATAAGTGTGTCGTTCATTGTGGGATAGTTGTACCTTTCATAACTTAATGATAGTGTTACTATCGTTGTTGTAGATTAAGGTGCGAAGAGGAGAATTCAACTTGGTGATTGGTAATATTGTGATAAGGTATGTTAAGGCCATTCTTTCATTTTGGCATGATCCAGTAACTACGTGTGTTTGATAACGAGACATAAAGAGAAGTTCATATTCCTGAACTTATGTACATTTTTCTAGTCTCACAAGTTACAGTATTCACCCTTATCGGGACTTCATATTTAGTTTAGTTTTGTCTTCTGTCAGCCAAAAGAGCAGACAATATATATATATATATATATATATATATATATATATAGTATTACATAATTTTCACCACCATCGAGCTATAATCGATGGGCAGGCCCCTATTGGGCAACCTCTGATCAGATGGTGAGTTATATACCGAGCCTACTGTGGTCGAGCGCCTAAGAGCGAGCCCAGAATGGCTGAGATACAGAGCGTAGTATGGACGAGCACCTATGAGCGAGCCTACTACGGCAGAGTAGTTACACATACCGAGACTTCTAAGGCCGGAAAACTATTTTACTTATTATATTGAGAGAGTTGAGTCAATATCAGCAGGTAAGCATATCTTCAGATTTTCTTTGGCTCCCAGTTACTTTCAGTTATTATATTATCATTTTAGTTTCAGCTTTCAGTTATTTTGTTACCTTACATACTCGGTACATTATTTCATACTGACGTCTCTTTTGTCGGGGATGCTGCATTTCATGCCTGCAGGTCCTCATTGACAGTTGGACAGACCCTCCCAGCAGACAGAGTCAAACATCAGCTTGGTTGGTAAGCTTCACTTCCTCGGAGTTACCAGATCTAGACCTTGGAGTCCATTTTTATATATACAGATTTGATGGGTAGGTCGAGGCCCTGTCCCGACCATGGTACAGTTCAGTTATCTCTAGAGGCTTCTAGACGGGTCCTGTATATTATGTATAGCAGTAGATATTCATGGCGGCTTCGTCGGCCTGCAAAATTATATATAGCAACTTTTGGGTATGTTTACCCCTCATATGAGAGACATTATTTTCAGATGATTCAGAATATAGCCTCATCGGCCTAAGTTGAGGGTTACCCCTCCAAAATTCACAGTTACAGAGTGGTATGCTCGGGTCGAGTATGGCACCGAGTGCCGGCCATGCCTCTTCAGGTTTAGGCCGTGACAGAGGAGTTAGTCGGTTTGACATTAAAGGAATTTGTGTGTGTCACGACCCAAAACCAACCCGGTCGTGATGGCGCCTATCATGGAAGTATGCAAGCCGACACACTCCCAAACAATTCGATATTTCATTAAAATTTAGATAATAGCCATTTTCAAACTGAATTTCGTAAAAGAGATAAACTCAAAAAAAAAAAAATGCGAAAAATAAAAGCCCGACATCGGGTGTCACTAAGTCATGAGCAAATACTAGTACTGTTCTGTAATATAGAAAGACTAACATGGTCTGAGAATAGCCAAAATATACTAATAGGGAGATAAGGAAGGAGAAAAGCAGGACTACGATCGCCAGGAAGCTACCTCGCTATCTCCGATGATAATCTGCAACTGGAATAGTCAACAACCGCTACCGTGGCCCGAGATACCTGGATCTGCACACAAGGTGCAGTGGGTAACGTGAGTACACCAACTCAGTAAGTAACAAGTCCAACCTATGGACTGATAGGTAGTGACGTACCAAACCTCAATAGATAAACAAAATTAAATTGTGCAGTAAAGTAGGCATGCTTTCCATTCAAGTATTCAACTCGGGAAGTAAAGCAAATGCAAATCTGAACAATGAAAAGAAATAAGCTCATCATATCTCTAAGTGCCAATGCACAGAATGCATGAAAATGTACCATGTACCTCCACTTTCAAGTTCTCAACCACTCGGTACTGTATATGGCCATTCGGCCCAGGGAAGATCAATCCTGGAATATATACACATTGCAGACAACAATCGCTCAATACCGAGGACGGCCATTCCAGCCCTATGGAGGAGATCTATCTCCAGGTATAAATACTTCGGAAAAGATCCATGCCCAGGGAAGATCCATCCATCCCAAATATCATTTGCGCTCACAGGGGGTGTGCTACAGACTCCGGAAGGGCTCCTACAGTCCAACCGCTATCAGAATCATCAACATAACGCTGTGGCGTGCAGCCCGATCCCATAATTGTCACTCATAATCAGGCTCTCGGCCTCACTCATTCATCACTCTCCAGTCTCACACAGACATAGGCTCACAATGCCATGAAACTAGCCCGGAATAATGATATGATGTGCCAAATAATAATAACTGAGATTGAGACATGATATGATATGCATGAATAAGACTGAGTACGGAATATCAATGAAACTAATGAGATGACAGCAAGAAACGACCACTCGGGTCTCAACAGTATCGGCGTGAAGCCTTAGCAGGATTTCTAGCATGATTTATAGTACATTTACTTAATCACATGATAAATTCACGGATATCAGCAAGAAAGAATCACTAAGCAGTGTCATGGAAGGCCAAAATTCTCACGGTGCATGCCCGTACGCCCGTAACTTGGCATGTGAATAACCTCAATACTAATCACATAACACATAGCTCGGGATCTCGAACCCTCAGAACCAAGTTTGGAAGCGTTACTTACCTCAATCAAGCCAAAATCGTACTCTGCGACGCCCTTGCCGCCCGACTCGGCCTCCAAATTCTTCGAATCTATCCAAAATTAGTATATTATCATCAATATACGCTAACGGAATGAATTCCACATGAAGTTATCAAAATAGATTAAAAATCACAAATTCGGTTCAAACCAGGCCCCTGAGCCCACGTCTAGAAATCCGATAAAAATTACAAAACTAGAAAGCCCATTCACTCACGAGTCCAACCATACCAAATTTAACAAAAACCGACTTCGAATCGACATTCAAATTCCAAAAATCCATTTTATGAAGTTTCTACAATTTTCCCCAAATTTCAAGCTCAAAGTACTAATCAAATGATGAAATCAGTGATATGTTCATGTATATTAACCAAACCGAGTTAGAATCACTTACCCCGATGAATTTCTTGAAAAATCTTCGAAAAATTGCCACAAACCGAGCTCCCTAGGTCCAAAATGTTAAATAATGCCCTAAACCCCATATATATAGTGCACCCTCTTATGTCCATTATGCGGTCCATGAAAATCCAAGCACGGCCACGAAAATCCAATCTCCTGCGGTCGCGACCAGAATTATGTGGTCCGTGCCCGCCTCCACCGCGGTCCGCAAAATCCTGTCGCGGCTCGCGAAATTCTGCTCAGGTCCGCGACTTCAACACACCAGAAGCATACCTGAGTTCCGGAATTGCCCGGACTTGCCCAAAACTCACCCCGAAACACACCTAAGGCCTCTGAAACCTCAACCAAAGGCATCAAAAAGTTATATATCAATTTACGAACTTGGTCGAATTCTTGGAACTCACAAAACAACATCCAACTACCAAATTAACCTTGCATTCAAGCCTAGGAACTTCTAAACTTCCAATTTCCGCAAACGACGCCGAAACCTACCAAACCTCGTCCGAATAACCTAAAATTTTTCACAGGCATCACAAATGACTGTACGAACCTACTCCAAGTTCCGAAATTTTATTCCCACCCTGATATCTAATTTTCCACTGTCGATTGGACATCACCAAATTTCCAATTTCGCAAATTCAAGCTTAATCCTACCACGAACCTCCAAATTACATTCTGAACATGCTCCTAAGTCCAAAATCACCTAACAGAGCTAGCGGAACCATAAAAATTCAAATCCAAGACTGTTTACTCATAAGTCAACATCCGGTTGACTTCTCCAACTTAAGCTTCTAAATAAAAGACTAAGTGTCTCATTCCACTCCAAAACTACTCCGGACCCGAACCTACCAACCCGATACAACACAACACAGGTGAACAACACATAAAGAAGCATAAATAGGGTCACCGGGGCTATAACTCTCAAAACGACAGGCCGAGTCATTACAGTGTGAGGTAGCATAACTCGAGGCCCACAATATTTTCCATGTAGTACACGACCCCATAGTGGGGTTGATTGGGTAGCAAAGCGCCATGTTAGTATCGTAAGCATGGAAATATTTTTGGCATAAGTTTTCTGGAGGCCAAGGCCCCCATATGTCTTTGCAGTGGTAACAATGTCCTAGTTGAACAAATGAACTGTTTTGTGGGTGGTGGTGGAGCCCCATAGAAAATGTCGCTGAATACGGTCAATATGGTACCTTGTTTATTGGGGAATTAAATGATTTTGCATTGCGTGATAGGGATAGAAGTTAGGACAGAGTGCACGAGTGTTGTATATCCTGCAAGGTTAAGGAATTTAGTTTTCCACCCTTGCAGGCGAGTATTCATGCGGTCTAGGATGTATTGGTAGTCAGAAGATTTTGGGTGCATGTTCGACATTGGAAAGCCTAGATATTTATTAAAAGCTGAAGAAGAGGGGATACTGGGTGTGGAGGAGAGGGTGTCTCTGGAGTCGGATAAGACATTGTTGGAGACGACATCTTTGGATTTGGAAAGGTTAACCCGTTGACCTGATTGTACACTTAAAGTGTTAAAAATGTGAAGTATGGAATGTGCACTAGGGATATCTGCTTTGGAAAAGAGGATAAGGTCATCACCAAAAGGTAAGTGCGACGATGGTCTACTATGGGAAATGGTGATAGGTTTCCACTGTTTAGCAATGACAACTTCCTCAATAAGCTGGGATAAGGCTTCCATGCAAATGATAAAAATATACGGGGACAAAGGGTCGCCCTGACAAATTCCACGAGAGGGTTGAAATAATGGGGTTGGTTCCCCATTTATGCGAATAGAAATAGAAGAAGTATATTAAGTGCTATAAGTGACGCTGGAAAGTTTTAGTTTTTGATGTGAATAACGCACAAAGGACCATTCTAAGCTATCAAATATTTTTTTCAAGTTCTATTTTAAGCATCATCTTCCCTGTACGTCCTTTGATTTGACAGAAAGAGTGAAGGGCTTCTTGGACAACGATTGCATTATCTATTGCTCGGCGCTCCAGAACAAAACTGGATTGAGTGGGATTGATGAGGGTTGGTAGAAAGGGTCTAATCCGGTTAACTATGATTTTAGTAATGATTTTGTAAATCGTATTACAAAGTCCAATAAGTCTATAATGGGAAATAGTGGAAGGATTTTGATTTCAGGGATAAACGTTACAAATTGTTTGTTAATATTAGGAGGAATAGTTCCCCTAGTGAATGCAGACATACATGTGTTAACGACGGCATGTTGAGTCTGATGCCAATATTTTTTGAAAAAAGATAGGGCGTATACAATCTGGACCAGGCGCTTTGAATGGTTGAAAAAAATGAACTGCATTATAGATTTCAGCATGGGTAAGTGGACGAGAGAGGATGTGGACATTGGCGAGCGATAGACAGTTAAGGGACGGATGAGTTGGAGTTGTAGAACAATGGGGTAGTTATGTGGAGTAGATATCAGTAAAGTGGTGAAGGATAATCGAAGTAATTTCAGAGTGGTCAAAGGTCCAATTACCTACAATGTCGTTTAATCCCAGAATTCGATTACGTCAACGACGTTGAGTAGTAGAAATATAAAAGAATCTAGTCTTTGCATCTCCGTCATTAAGCCATTGGATTCTCGATTTAAGCTTCCAAAAGTCTTCTTCATATTTTAGTAGTAAATTAAAATCAATGATTAACTGATTTTCAAGATTAAAATGGAAGCTATTTTTGCGAGAGTTGTCCATGATCTGTAAGACATTAAGGCGTTCTAGGAGAATTCTCTTCTTATAAAAATAATTCCAAACATATGCTTCTTCTAGTAAGTTACATGATTTGTAAAGTGTAGTAAGGCATTAAAATAATTATAATTTGTTGTCCAATTAGCATCAACGATAGTTGTAAATTCAGGATGTTAAACCACATTGTTTTTGAGTTTAAAGTTGGAAGGAGGTTTTGGAGTAGACTTATGAAGATTAAGTAATAGAGGACAATGGTCGGAGTGTGTACAGGGTAGATGTATGACACTACAGTCGGGTAACATGTCAAACCATGATTCATTGGAGAAGAATTTATCTAATCATTCAAGAATTAATTTACTTCTAGCCGTACATTTATTGGACCAAGTAAAGTGTGATCCAGTAAAACTTAGGTCATTCATATTAAGGTTATTCAGACAAGTGTTAAAAGCAGTTGACATAATAAGGTTTATGGGGTTGCCCCCGAATTTATCAGCACTGGTAGTAATTTCATTGGAGGCACCGCAAAATAACAATGGAGTGTTATGGTTAGTGGCAAAGTATTAGAGATTTTTACATAAAAGATGACTATAGTGATAAGAGGTGCTTGCATAAATTAAAGAGAGATACCAAATTTTTGAAGAGTTGGTTACCTGGACGGAGGCATGGATTTCTTACGCAGTAATAGCTAAAGGATCAACAATTAACTCATCTACACGCCACAGTATCACTATGCCACCCGTGCAACCTCCAGCTGCTGCTTGGATGACATCCGTAAAGTTAAATTCATTGAGAAGAGAGGAATGATCTTTATACGCGTCTCAGTGAGGCATAAGATAGAAGGAGGATTGTTCCAGTCAAGTAGAAAAATGTAGGTTGCGATGAAAATCTGGGTCGTTCATTGATCTAGTGGTCATGCGGGAGGAGCTCCCTCCTGGAGCTAGAGACATATCCATATGCATTGTGAGGTGGTGGGGATTGGGCAGCTCTTCTGGCAGTGACATCGGTGGGATCGTAGGGATCATCATGGGAACAACATATTTCTGGTCCACAGATGAGGAGTCGAGGCGTATATTCAAGGAGGTTCTCTCCGGCGTTGGTGGTGCCAAAATCAAGTACTTTTTTCGATATTTTCGTGCATGGAGATCGTTGTAGAGTCCATCAGATGTAGGTATCCAGAAAGGTCTCTTGCATGTTTGGAGGGATGGGTTGGTCCTCCGGCATAGCTTCGTCTAGCGCTGGAGTGACAAGTGGTGGAATCAGTGGCGAAAATAGAGGCTGCACAAATATTGCTTCCTGTAGCAGTGGTGGATACTCCGCTTCCAGTTGAGGCTGCTCCTGTAGGTGCTGTGGGGCATGGTTTTTGTAGTAAGGCCAGTAATTGAGTGGTTGGAGTATATTCCAAGCTGGGTGGGCGGTTGGGATTTGAGTGAACCATCCTAGAGTTGCGTTAGATGAGTCTGAATCTCTAGAGTTGTGATGTCTTGCAGATGGAGAATTTGCATTACATGATCTTGTTAGAGATAATCTCTAGAGTTGTGATGTCTTGCAGATGAGAAGATCGTTGTTGTTGAGCAAAGTTGTCAGTTGTTGTTGCATCATTGGGAGGTTCAACGGGATGAGAGGTATTGGTTGTTCCAGCATTGGGAGGAGTTGTGGCGGAGGTTGTTGGTAGTAGAAGTAATGCAGGGGAGGGGAGAAGGTCATGTGTTGTTTGTGAAATAGGTGGTTCATCACTGGAGGTGGAGGAAGCGTGTAATTGTTGATGTGGATGTGATTGACAAAACGGGAGAACGATGGTGGCCTGGCCGTGGTGGATAATGGTGATACATTAGGAAAATCTGGTTGTTGAGATGATAGTGTATAGTGTGTGAAACCTTGTAATTCATGGAAGATGGAATAACTGGTTTTATTTCTTTGGATAGGGTGGGTAGTGTAGTAGGGGTTAGGTGTAGGTTATCATGCAAGGTGCGGTCATCGGCGGGCGGTGTAGAGGCAGCAGAAATATGTGATGACCCAATAGGTCATCTCATATTTTAGAACTAAATTCTGTTGTCTGAATCCTTAAATAACTCATTTTATCCTTTCTCGACTTGCGTGTACAGTCCGAGTAATTGACCCGGAGAGCTTATATGTAAAAAACTGATAAAAACAAGAATATTTTCTTAAAAAGTAATTTTAGTTGACTTCGGTCAATATTTTGAGTAAAAGAACTAAGAACCGTATTTTCATGGTCCCTGTGGGTCCGTATTTAAATATGAGACCTGGGCATATGTCCAGAGTCGAATTCTGAGGTCCCTAGCTCGAGATATGAATTTTTGTTAAAAATTAAAAGTCTGAAAATCTAATGTTTTTAAGAATATATTGGTGTTTGGCATTGTTGGTACCGGGACTGTATTTTGGTTCCGGATCCTAGTACAGGTCCGAAATAATATTTATAACTTATCTGTGAAATTTGGTGAGAAACAGAGTTGGTTTGACGTGATTCGAACGTCTGGTTGAGAACACAGCTGGTGCAAGTTTCATCTGGTGCTGGACTGCAGACTTCGCAAATGCGAGGTTTGGTTCGAAAATGCGAGCCTCGCTTTTGCGAAGGACACTTCGCATTTCCGAGCATGGGCTGGGAGTGGGATTCTCGCATTTGCGAGATTTGTGTCGTGTTTGCGATGGTTCAATGTTCACAATTGCGAACAAATTGTTCACATTTGCGAAGGTAGTGGAGATGCGAGGAGTTCGCTTTTGTGATACTTTTCTCGCATTTGTGAGCTTCACATTCGCGAAGCCAAGGTCGCATTTGCGACATCATCAACTAGTGAAAAGAGACTTAGACCGGATTTTTCTCCCATTCTTCAAAATTTCAAACCTAAGAACCCTAGAGGCGATTTCTCCAAGATCAATTCCTCCCCAAAACTTTGGTAAGTGATCCTAATCCACTTTCTTTCAATCTCCCATCACATTCATGAATTTCTAACCTAAAATTTAGGATTTCCATGGTAGAAATTGGGGGTTTGGGTAGAATTGGGGATTTTTGGGAAATTGGGATTTAGACCTCAAATTGAGGTCGGATTTCAAAACTAATTGCATATTCGGGCTCGGGGCTTAATGGGTGAATGGGTTTTTGTCCGAACCTTGAGTTTTGACCAAGCGGGCCCGGGGTCGATTTTGGACTTTTTGGGGAAAAGTTTGGAAAACCTAAATTTATGAATTGTAATTGATTTCTTTAGCAATATTTGATGTTATTAAGTTAATTATGGCTAGATACGAGTGGTTTGGAGGTAGAATCTAAAGGAAAAACGGTAATTGAGCAGTGAGTGGCCTGTGGAGCAAGGTAAGTGTCGTGTTTAATTTTAACTTGAGGGATTATGGATCCTTGCCTTAATTGTTATATGAAAATCATGTGAGCGGCGTGTATGTAAGGTGACAAGTAATTATGCGCCGCCAATCTATTTGCCTTGCTTGTTTCTTTTTCGTTCTTATTATATTATTTCTTTCCCCGCTTCAATTGTTACATGCCTACTTGTAATTCCATGCCTAATTGCTACTTGTTAGATATTGTTTCTCCTTGTTGAAGATAATTGTTACTCCGTAGTTTCCTTATCCCCTGTTACCTGCTTAAATTGTTCTTATTTGTGTTTTATTAATATTCTGGATTGGTCTCGCTGAGTAGCATTACCTGTGTAGAGTTTTATTGAGTATAAGATTTCCATTTGCCTTGTTCTGAAGTTTAAGTATTGAGAAGGGTTTTGTGTTAATTTGTGGAACTTCTATATTTCCTGTGTAATTGATATGAATATGGTGGGATCGGGTTACACGCTGTAACAGGTGGAATAAGGGTGATATATTGAGGAGGAATAAGGGTGAACTGGTATTATACAGTGGGATCGGGTTGCACGCTGCAACATGTGTAATAAGGGTGGAATGTGGTGATAAGGGTGAACCGTGATTGTTATGATTATGATATGGTGGGATCGGGTTGCACGCCGTAACACTTTTATCTATACTTTGTGGTTTATGATATTAAGAGGAAATAAGGGAGGGTCATGATATGTACGGTGGGATCAGGTTGTGCGCCGCAACAATCTTTATGTTTATCCCTTTTCTATGACTGTGTGAGTTGTACGGTAGCTTTAAATTGCACTTAAGGATTGATTATAGCTGAACACTGATGAACCATGTCGGGTGCTGTATTATTTCTTGCAAGTTACTTTTTTAACGTTATTCTGCCTTATTTTGTCATTATTATTCACTCTATGCAGATTTTATTGTGAGTGTCCCGCCGTAGCCCCGTCACTCTTTCGTCGAGGTTAGGCTCGGCACTTACCAGTACATGGGTTTGGTTGTACTGATACTACAATCTTCACTTTATGTGCAGATTTTGGTGTTGGACCGAGTTGACCCTGAGTTAGCTGGTGGCTTCATCTGATCGAAGACTCAAGGTAGTCTTGTCGGCGTTCACATGCCCTGAAGTCCCCGTCTATCCTTTTTGTTTACTATTTTTTTATTCAAACAGTTGTACTTCTTTCAGACTTGTATTTATAGTAAATTCTAGAATGCTCGTGGATTGTGACTCCAGATTCTGGGTAGTTGTGTATAAATGTTAAGACTGTTATGGATTTCCACACTCTTTTTAACTTATTGTAGCTTAATTGTTGTAAATCACTGAAAGGGTTTAGAAATGGCTTAATGATCTCTAATGTTGGTTGGCCTAGTAAGTGAAACGTTAGGCGCCATCACGATCCCGACGGTGGAAATTTCGGGTCGTGACAAGTTGGTCTCAGAGCACTAGGTTGCCTAGGTCTCACAATTCACGAGCAAGTTTAGTAGAGTCTGGGGAATAGGTATGGAGACGTCTTTACTTATATCCCAGAGGTTATGAAGTTTAGGAACAATTTCACTTCTATTCTTCTCTGTCGTGCAATTTTGTTTTCTCAATACTGATTGGACTCCTCTACTCGTATTCTCTCATAGATGGTGAGAACGCGTACCGTTTCTTCAGCTGAGCAGCAGCCAGAGCCTCCACCTGCAGATGCTATGAGGAGAAGGGGTCGAGGTCGAGGTCAAGGCCGTGCGAGAGGCATAGGAAGGGGCAGGGCTCATCCCAGAGCCTGAGCAGCAGCCCCAACAGTGGAGCCTCAGGTAGAGTTCGATGAGGAGGTTCCAAATTAGATTATTCTTGCCGGACCAGATCAGGTCTCGGAGGGGTTCATTGCTACCCCCGTGCTTCAGGATGCTTTGGTATGTTTAGTGGGCCTTATGCAGAGTGTGGCCCTGACTGGCGCATTTCCCATGGCACCAGTCGTCTCTCAGGTTAGAGGAGGAGCCTAGAATCCTTCTACTCACACTCTAGAGCAGATGGCTCCCCAGTATCAGACTCCAGCAGCTCATCCAGTTAGAGTAGTTCAGCCGGTTGATGTGGTACAGACCGGAGATGGGTCAGCTATGTCTTATGAGGCCTTGTAGAGATTAGATAGGTTTACTAAGCTCTTTCCAGTTCATTTCAGTGGTGCTACTTCAGAGGATCCCCAAGAGTATCTTGACATCTATCACGAGGTTCTTCGGAACATGGGTATACCGAAGTCTAATGGGGTCGACTTTGCTGCTTTTCAGATGACTGGTTCCACCAAGAAATGGTGGAGGGATTATTTTTTGACCAGACCATTTGGGTCACCTGCTCTTACTTGGACCAGTTCACTCATCTCTTCTTAGAGAAGTTTCTGCCTATCACCTTGAGAGAGGAGCATCGCCATCAGTTCAAGCGTCTCCAACACGGTAGCATGACTATTACTCAGTATGAGACCCGTTTTGTAGATTTGGCCTGTCATGCCATTCTTCTGCTTCCTACTAAGAGAGAGAGAGGGTGAGTAGGTTTATTGAGGGACTTGCTCAGCCTATTAGATTGCATGGCTAAGGAGACTAGAGCGAGATTTCTTTTCAAGCGGCTGCCAATGTCGCCAGCGAGTCGAGATGGTTCTTGGACAGGAAGGTCAGGGGTCAGACAAGAGACCTCGTCGTTCCGGTGGGTTCAGAGGTGCCTCTTCTGGAGATAGGGGTACTTTTGGTAGAGGCCATCCTCTTAGGCTGTTCCACAGTGCTTCTGGGAGTCGTGGTCCTTATGCAACTCCTTCTGGGCAGCCAGCATATAGTGCACCACCAGCTCCTATCAGTGCACCTCCTATTCAGAGTTATTACCGTGGTCAACCGACCCGTTTGGGTCAGTCTCAGTTTCCATAGCCACAGTATCAGGATGGATGTTTCGAGTGTGGTGGTTATGGACATATCAGGAGGACCTTCCCGAGATTATTGGGTGTTCCGCCACAACATCAGAGTTCTCGTGCAATGGTTCCAGCACCAGATGCTATACCGCCTGCTCAGCCAACCAGAGGCAGGGGTCAGACAGTTAGAGGTAGGGGCCACACTGTTAGAGGTGGAGGTCAGGTTGTTAGAGGAGGAGGCCCGCTAGCTAGAGGTCGTCCTAGGGATATGGTTCAGAGTGGTGGGGCCCAACCCCTATGTTATGATTTTCCATCCAAACCTGAGGCTGAGTCATCCGATGTTGTTATTACAGGTACTGTTTCAGTTGTAGTAGAGATTCTTCAGTTCTATTTGATCCGGGGTCTACTTACTCCTATGTGTCATCTTATTTTGCTTCATATTTGGTCGTGCCTCGTGCTTCTTTAAGTGCCCTTTATATGTGTCCACAGCTGTGGGGGATGCTATCGTTGTAGATCGTGTATATCGTTCGTGTGTGGTCACTATTGGGAGTCTTGAGACCAGTGTAGATCTTCTACTCCTCGATACGGTTAATTTCGATGTTATATTGGGTATGGATTGATTGTTACCTTATCACGCTATATTGGACTGTCACGCCAAGACGGTAACCTTAGCCTTGCCGGGGTTGACTCGATTAGAGTAGAGAGGGACTCCTGGACATTCTACCAGCAGTGTTATCTCTTATATGATGGCTCAGCATATGGTCGAGAAGGGGTGTTTAGCTTATTTGGCGTATGTTAGTGATTCTAGTGTAGAGGTTCCTTCTATGGATTTTGTGCATGTTGTTTGTGAGTTTCCAGAGGTATTTCTTGCAGACCTGCCCAGGATGCCACCCGATAGGGATTTTGATTTCTGTATTGATTTGGCTTCGGGCACTCAGCCCATATTCATTCTGCCATACCGGATGGCCCCTCCAAAGTTAAAAGAATTGAAGGAAAAGTTGCAGGATTTACTTGATAAGGGCTTCATTAGACCTATTGTCTCGCCCTGGGGTGCACCTATGTTGTTTGTGAAGAAGAAGGATGGGTCTATGAGGATGTGTATAGATTATTGGCAGTTGAACAAAGTCACCATCAAGAACAAGCATCCGTTTCCTAGTATTGATGACTTATTTGATCAGCTTCAGGATGCCAAGGTGTTTTCGAAGATTGATTTGAGATCGAGCTATCATCACTTGTGGATTAGGGCATCCAATGTCCCAAAGACAGCTTTTCGGACGCGGTATGGGCACTATGAGTTTCTGGTGATGTCCTTTGGGTTGACCAATGCCCCAGTAGCCTTTATGGATTTGATGAACCAAGTGTTCAAGCCTTATTTGAACTCCTTTGTGGTTGTGTTTATTGACGACATGTTGATATACTGCCGCACTCGGGAGGAGCATGAGCAATACCTTAGGATAGTGCTCCAGACTCTGAGGGATAACCAGTTGTATGCTAAAGTTTCGAAGTACGAGTTTTGGTTGGATTTGGTCGCTTACTTGGGCCACGTTGTATCAGCGGAGGGCATCTAGGTAGATCCTAAGAAGATTGAGGCAGTCCAGAACTGCCCTAGACCCACTTCAGCCACGGAGATCATGAGCTTCTTGGGTTTGGCGGGTTATTACCGTTGATTTGTGGAGGTGTTTTCATCTATAGCAGCCCCGTTGAACAGGTTGACCCAGAAGGGTGCCCCGTTCAAATGGTCAGACGAGTATGAGGCGAGCTTTCAGAAGCTCAAGACAACTTTGACTACAACGCAAGTGTTGGTGTTACCATCAGGTTCAGGATCTTACACAGTATATTGTAATGCCTCCCCTGTTGGGCTCAGAGCAGTATTGATGCAGGAGGGCAGGGTGATTGCATATGTGTCTCGACAGTTGAAGGTTCATGAGAAGAATTACACTGTCCATGATTTAGAGTTGGCAGCCATTGTTCATGCGCTGAAGATTTGGAGGCACTACCTTTATGGCGTGTCATGTGAGGTTTTCACGGATCATCACAGCCTTCAGTATTTGTTCAAGCAAAAAGATCTAAATTTGAGGCAGAGGAGATGGTTGGAGCTATTAAAAGACTATGATATCACCATCTTGTACCATCCTTGGAAGGCCAATGTAGTGGCCGGCGCATTGAGTAGGAAGGCACGAGTATGGATAGCCTTGCGTTCATTCTAGTCGGTGAGAGGCCGCTAGCATCAGATGTTCAGACTTTAGCCAATCAGTTGGTGAGGTTGGATATTTCAGAGCCCAGTCGTGTTCTAGCTTGCATAGTCGCTCGGTCTTCCTTGTTTGAGCGTATCACATATCGGCAGTATGATGACCCTCATTTGTTGGTCCTTAGGGACACAGTATGGCACGGTGGTGCCAAGCAGGTTACTGTTGGAGATGATAGAGCTTTGAGGATGCAGGGTTGCGTGTGTGTGCCTAATGTTTATGGGCTTCGTGAGTTCATTTTTGAGGAGGCTCACAGTTCTCGGTATTCTATTCACCCAGACGCTGCCAATATGTACCAGGACTTACGACAACATTATTGGTGGAGTAGGATGAAGAAGGATATAGTTGCTTATGTAGCTCGGCGCCTGAATTGTCAGCAGGTGGAGTATGAGCATAAGATACCCGGTGGTTTGCTTCAGCAGATAGAGATTCCTGAGTGGAAGTGAGAGCGTATCACTATGGACTTTGTAGTTGGATTCCCATGGACTCAGAGGAAGTTCGATGCAGTTTGGGTCATTGTGGATAGTCTGACCAAGTCAGCACACCTCATTCCTGTGGCAGTTACCTATTCTTCGGAGCGGTTGGCATAGATTTATATTCGTGAAATCGTCCGCCTTCACGGTGTGCCCGTGTCTATCATTTATGATCGAGGTACATAGTTCACCTCGTAATTCTAGAGGGCAGTACAACTGAGTTTGATACGCGGGTTGAGTTGAAGACAACATTCCATCCTTAGACAGACGGGCAGTACGAGCGTACTATTCATATCTTGGAGGATATGCTCCACACATATGTTATAGACTTCGGGGGATCGTGGGATCAATTCTTGCCCCTTGCAGAGTTCGCCTTCAACAACAGCTACCAGTCGAGAATTTAGATGGCTCCCTATGAGGCATTATATGGTAGACGGTGTCGGTCTCCAGTTGGGTGGTTTGAGCTGGGGAAGGCTCGGTTGTTGGATACTGATCTAGTACAGGATGCCTTGGATAAGGTCAAGATTATACAGGATTGACTTCGCACAGCTCAGTCCAGGCAAAAGAGTTATGTCGGCCGTAGAGTTCGTGCTATGGTATTCATGGTCGGGGAGAAAGTGTTGTTACAGGTGTCACCCATGAAGCGTGTCATGAGGTTTGGAAAGAAGGGAAAGTTGAGCCCTAGATATATCGGGCCTTTTGAGATTCTCGAGAGAGTGGGAGAGGTGACTTATAGCTTGCGTTGCCTCCGGGGTTATTAGCAGTTCATCTAGTGTTCCATGTGTCCATGCTCCGAAAGTATCATGGTGACCCGTCCCACGTGTTAGATTTTAGCTCTGTCTAGTTGGACAAGGATTTGACTTATGAGGAGGAGATGGTGGCTATTCCAGTCTGGCAGGTTCATCAGTTGAGATCAAAGAGTTATCCTTCAGTTCGAGTGCAGTGGAGAGGTCAGTCAGCTAAGGCAGCTACTTGGTAGTCCGAGTCGGACATGAGAAGTAGATATCCCACCTATTCACCAGTTCGGGTACTTTTCTATGCCTGTTCGAGGATGAACAATTGTTTTAGAGGTAGAGAATGTGATGACCCAATAGGTGATCCCATGTTTTAGAACTAAATTCTTTGTTCCGAATCCTTAAATAACTCATTTTAGGCATTTATCAACTTACGTGCGTAGTCTGGGTAATTGACCCGCAAGGCTTATATGTTAAAAACTGATAAAAACAAGAATTTGCCTTAAAAAGTAATTTTAGTTGACTTCGGTCAACATTTTGAGTAAACGGACCCGTAATCATATTTTGACGGTCTCGGTGGGTCCGTATTGAAATATGGGACCTGAGCATATGCCCAGAGTCAAATTTCGAGGTCGCTAGCTCGAGATATGAATTTTTGTTAAAACTTAAAAGTCTGTAAATCTAATATTTTTAAGAATATATTGTTGTTTGGCATTGTTGGTACCGGGTCTGTATTTTGGTTTCGGAGCCCGGTACAGGTCCAAAATAATATTTATAACTTATCTGTGAAATTTGGTGTGAAACGGAGTTCGTTTGACGTGATTCGGACGTCCAGTTGAGAAAATAGAAAATTTAAAACTTTCTTGAAAATTTCATTCAATTTGGTACTAAATTCGTAGTTCTAGGTGTTATTTTGACGATTTGATCGCGTGAGCAATTTTGTATGATATTTTTAGACTTGTGTGCACTTTTGGCTTAGAGCCCCGAGGGCTTGGGTAGTTTCGGATAGGTTTCGGAGTGGTTTTGGACTTAGGAACACAGCTGGTGCAAGTTTCATCTGGTGCTGGATCGTAAATGTGAGGCATGTCTTTCAAATGCGAGCCTCACTTTTGCGAAGGACACTTCGCGTTTGCGAGCATGGGCTGGGACTGGGATTCTCGCATTTGCGAGATTTCTGTCGCATTTGCGATGGTTCAAAGTTCGCAATTGCGTACAAATTGTTCTCATTTGAGAAGGAAGCACAAATGCGAGGAGTTCGCATTTGCGATACTTTACTCGCAGGTCGCATTTGCGACATCTGCAGCTGATGAAAAGAGACTTCGACGGAATTTTTCTCCCATTCTTCAAAATTTCGATCCCAATAACCCTAGAGGCAATTTCTCCAAGACCAATTCTTCCCCAAAATTTTGGTAAGTGATCCTAACCCACTTTATTTCAATCTCCCATCACATTTCATGAATTTCTAACCTAAAATCTAGGATTTCCATGGTAGAAATTGGGGGTTTGGGTAGAATTAGGGATATTTAGGAAATTGGGATTTAGACCTCAAATGAAGGTCGAATTTCGAAACTAATTACATATTCGGGCTCGGGCTTAATGGGTGAATGGGTCTTTGTCCGAACCTCAAGTTTTGACTATTCGGGCCCGGGGTCGATTTTTGACTTTTGGGGGAAAGTTTGGAAACCTAAATTTATGCATTGTAATTTATTTTTTTAGCAATATTTGATATTATTAAGTTAATTATGGCTAGATAGTCGTGGTTTGGAGGTGGAATCTAGAGGAAAAGCGGTAATTGAGCAGTGATTGGAATGTGGAGCGAGGTAAGTGTTGTGTCTAACTTTGACTTGAGGGATTAGGAATCCTTGTCTTTATTGTTATATCAAAATCATGTGAGTGGTGTATATGTGAGGTGACGAGTACTTATGCGCCGCCAATCTATTTGCCTTGCTTGTTTCTTTTCCATTCTTATTATATTATTTCTTTCCCCGCTTCAATTGTTACATGCGTACTTGTAATTCCATACCTAATTTCTACTTGTTAGATATTGTTTCTCCTTTTTGAAGATAATTGTTACTCCGTAGTTTCCTTATCCCCTATTACTTGCTTAAGTTGTTCTTATTTGTGTTTTAGTGATATTCTGGATTGGTCTCGCTGAGTAGTATTACCTGTAGAGTTTTATTGAGTATAAGATTTCCATTTGCCTTGTTCTGAAGTTTAACTATTGAGAAGGGTTTTGTGTTAACTTGTGGAAGTTCTATATTTTATGTGTAATTGATATGAATATGGTGGGATCGGGTTGTACGCCGCAACATGTGGAATAAGAGTGATATTTTGAGGAGGAATAAGGATGAATTGATATTATATGGTAGGATCGGATTTCACGCTGCAACATATGTAATAAGGGTGGAATGTGGTGATAAGGGTGAACCGTGATTGTGATTATTATGATATGGTGGAATCGGGTTGCACGTCGCAACACTTTTATCTATACTTTGTGGTTTATGATATTAAGAGGAAATAAGGGAGGATCATGATATGTACGGTGGGATCGGGTTGCGCGCCACAACAATCTCTATGTTTATCCTTTTTCTTTGACTGTGTGAGTTGTACGATAGCTTTGAATTGCACTTAAGGATTGGTTATAGCTTAACACTGATGAAACACGTTGGGTGTTGTATTATTCCATGCAAGTTACTGTTTTTACATTATTTAGCCTTCTTTTCTGTCATTATTATTCATTGTATGCAGATTTTATTGTGAGTGTCCCATCGTAGCCTCGTCACTCCTTCGTCGAGGTTAGGCTCGGCAATTACCAGTATATGGGGTCGATTGTACTGATATTTCACTCTGCACTTTCTGTGCAGATTTTGGTGCTGGACCGAGTTGACCCTGAGTTAGCTGCTGGCTTCATCTGATCGGAGACTCAAGGTAGTCCTGTCGGCGTTCACAGGCCCTGAAGTCCCCGTCTATCCTTTCTGTTTACTGTTTTCTTTTATTCAAACAGTTGTACTTCTTTAAGACTTGTACTTGTAGTAAATTCTAGAATGCTCGTGGAATGTGACTCCAGATTCTGGGTAGTTGTGTATAAATGTAAAAACTGTTATGGATTTCCGCACTCTTTTTAACTTATTGTAACTTAATTGTTGTAAATAACTGAAAGGGTTTAGAAATGGCTTAATGATCTCTAATGTTGGTTTGCCTCGCAAGTGAAATGTTAGGCGCCATTATAGTACCGATGGTGGGAATTTCGGGTTGTGACAAAAATGTGCACTGCTTTCCATTGTTTGAGATACTTGAGAGTCTGTGAAGCTATCGTTAGGAATAGGGTTTACAGATGTAGGGGTTATAGGGTTGTGTGCAGTGGAAGTGCGGAGGGATTGTTGTTTGGACAATTAATAGATGTTGGAAGTGAAACATTGGGTGACATGGGGGTGGTAGGGTGCTATGTAGAGTAATATTGAAGTGGTGAAGTATTAGTTGTGTGAGATATTGTATTTGCTTCGGTGTTGTTGACGAAGTAGGTTGTTGATGGAAAATCGAGGTGCTTCAGTGTTGTTGACGAAGTGCCATAGGAGGATTATGATCCACCAAAAGGACAGGCGAATTTGTCCAAACCAGACGTCGTACCTTTTACAAAAATTAAGAATTATAGGATCTACCGGGGCGAGCATGAGGGGATAAGTGTAAACACTTAGATACACCTCCATATGAATGGTAATATCCTAGTTAAGACCTGGGATGACCACTTCCTTGCCCTCTCAGTGGAAGTCCTCCCGAACTATAGGGAGTGTATCCTCGCTAACGGAGCATATGCACCTACATGCCCTCTCGCCTTGGTCCTGTTGAGTGAAGGCTTTCTCGACTTTGAAGTCATTATCAATGGAGCATCCCCGGGGATGAAGCTCTTCAAGGTAGGTTCCGTGGCCACCTCAGGTGCGGCTGATGTTTAGCTAAAAGTATATATATTTGTATGCATACCGCCTCATATTTTAATTTTGCTTCGTGGATTTTAGATGTTAAATGTGATTATTTCTATTAAGTTGAAGTGTTTTTATGTGTATAAATGATACGGGAGCAATTGGGGGCGAAACGTGCAAAATTAGAGCCAAAACAAACAAAACTGGACAAATTGATCAATTGGGCGCTACAGGCAGCGCCTTGAGCCACATGTATCGCTTGAGGCAGAATTGATTTATGGTGGAGCGCCGTGGCTGGCGCCAGTGGCGAGAATTTTTTCTATTTTGCCCGGGACACGATTATTTCGGCCCTAGACCTACCCAACACGTATAAAAGCAAGACTAAACATAATTTTGAGGGAGTTGACGCCACTTTGGAGGAAAAATACACACGAGAATGTTAGGAAGCAGAGAATTCTTAGTTTTCTTCATCTTTTTCTAGTATTTTCAATTATTCAACACTAATGAATTTGTTTGATTACATCATGAGTAGCTAAACACCCATTGTTCTGGGGTTGTGATTTAACCATGAATATTGTTGTTTAACGTTAGCTTGAACTTGATTATAATTGACCAATATATGTTTGTTTCTTCAATTCTATGTTTAATTGCTTAATTGTATGGCCAACAGTTAGGTTCTATTTACTATCATGCTATGCTTGGGAAAGCCGTGTATATATTAGAGAATAATTGAAGAGAGCACGATCTTAATCCTTAAGGGGGAGGATTTGTGGTTAGGATAGGAATATACCTAGTCACTGTGATTAGTTAAATATCGTAATCTTAATGCGTTCTTAATAGATTAATTTCATAGGAATATAGGAGTTAATCTATTTTGAATAGGCGAGTAGTACTTCGGGAGAAGGCTATGAGAGTAATTATCGATTAATTAGAAACCATGAGTAAATTGTATGAAAGGGAGAGTTAATTAGAACAAAATATGAATGATGAATCGATCACAATCCTGGAATATTTGTCTCTACTGAATACACAACAATCAACTCGTTACTTGATAATTTAGTCATTACTTAGGATCATAGTTTAATATAATCATACTCTTGGATTTTGAATTTGGCTTGATTGAATAACAATTTTAGTAATTTAGTGAGTAGTTTATATAAGTCTCTATGGGTTCGACACTCGACTTGTCATTTTATTACTTGTACAACCACGTATACTTGCGTGTGCGTTTGGGACCAACAAGTTTTTGGCGTCGTTGCCGGGGACTTGAATATTGACTACTTTTTAATTTTTGCTTTAATTGTTTATTTCGTCTAGTCTAACAGCTCTTGATTGTTGCTCTAATCTCAGGAACTTTGATTGAATTCGTAGGGTCAGAAGCCAGGACAGACTCAATGGCTTTGACCCCGAACCTGAGAGAACATTTCATAGGAGGTTGAGGGAAGCAAGGGAATACAAACAATATTCAGGCACTCGTTCAATTTCCTGTGAGTATGGCAGAGGAGCAACATATGGCTGTTCAGGAGGTGGCGATGCCCAGCATTGCTAATGTTACCTCCAGCATCATGAAGCCCAGAATCACCGCGCAATTTGAGCTGAAACAAAGCATGATCCAACTACTTCATGCAAATGGGCAGTTTATGGGTCTTCCACACGAGGATCCACAACAGCATATTCTGAACTTCTTGGAGATTAGTGATACTTATATCACTAACGGGGTCACTCCAGACTATGTGAGGCTCACACTTTTTCCATCATCTCTGTTGGTGAAGCAAAGCGATGGCTGAAGGTAGAAACAACTAATTCTGTTACATCATGGAATGATTTGGCAAGAAAATTTCTGGCAAGGTTCTTCCCTTCAGGCAAAACTGCAAAGATCAGAAGTGAGATAGTTGCCTTCAAATAGAAAGCAGGAGAATCTTTATACTCAGCTTGGGAAAGGTTCAAGGGGCTACTCAGAGATTGTCCTCATCACAATCAGACAAACGAAGTGTTAGCTCATACTTTCATAGAAGGGATCCATCCCCAAACAAAGATTGTGGTAGATGCTGCAGCTGGAGGTCAAGTATTGGAGAAAAACTTTGATGAAATATATGCATTATTGAACAAATTCTCCAAAACCAATCCGGATTGGCAAGGAGAAATGGGTAGGGACATGGTACAAAAATCTGCAGGGGTTCTTGAATTAGACGCCGTCTCGGCATTGTCAGCGCAGATCTCTACACTGACCAACCAAGTCAATCAGATGACCATGATCATTAACAAGCAACAAGCTCAAGCAGTGCAACAGGTTCATGTGTTTTGTGAAGTATGTGGAGAGGGTTACATGAGCAATTTATGTCCAGCAAATCTAGAGTCTGTATATTTTGTGGGTAATGCAAATAGGGGTCAGAAAAATCAATATGGGTACGTTTACAATCCCTACTGGAGGAACCACCCAAACTTCTCTTGGGGTGGAAATCAAGGCACCTAGAATCAATATCAGTCTCAAGCACCTCAACCACAATACATACCACCTCAGGCTGAACAACAATTTGGCCTTGAGGAAATGATGAAGAAATTGATGGCTGACCGGGAAGCCTTCAATCAGAAATTAATGGCTGATCAGCAAGCCCAAGCCGCAGCAATGAGAAATTTGGAACGCCAAATGGGAAAACTTGCTAGTGCCCAAAATACCAGACCAACTGGGGCTATTCCTAGTGATACTGAGCCTAATCCTAAAGCTCAAGTCAATGCGGTTACCTTGAGAAATGGAAGAGTATTAGAAGAAGTTCCAAAGAAAAAGAAGTATACAGCTCATCCTGAAGGAGAATTAGTTCCCAAGCCAGTTGAGGAGGATGAGAAAGATAACAAAGGATTCAAGCTAATAATTATGACAAGGCCACCACCTCCGTTTCCACAAAGACTGCAGAAGCAAAAGGATGATGCTAAGTACAAGAAATTCTTAGATATTTTGAGCCAAGTGCATGTGAATTTTCCTTTGGTAGAAATTTTGCAGGAAGTGCCTAAGTATGCAAGGTATCTCGGAGATATTGTGGCAAATAAATGAAGACATACAGAGTTCAAAACAATTGCACTTACTGAAGAGTGCAGTGCCAGAGTTCAGAGTAAACTTCCTCCTAAGTTGAAGGACCCTGGGAGTTTCACAATTCCTTTGTCTCTCGGAAAACAAGAAGTTGGTAGAGCCTTGTGTGATTTAGGGTCTAGTATAAATTTGATGCCGTCCTCTTTGTTCAGGAAACTCGGATTGGGGGTGCTTAGACCTACTACAATCACTTTACAATTAGCAGATAGGTCACTAGTTATTCTAAAAAGAATTATTGGGTTAGTTCGAGTGGGAAAGCGCCCAGCCTGAGCAGAGTAGCATAGTCGTGCCACGATTATAAATAAGGCGCTTGTTGGGAGGCAACCCAGCCTGTATATCTTTTATTTATTTATTATTATTTTTAGTGTCGAGTTTTGTGTTGTTTTTATTTTGCAGAGTAGGGGAAGTCTGAGTACCCAAATTTGGAGCTGAGGAGCATGTTTGAGCTTAAGTGTGGGGTCATTTCGACTCTAAAGATTGAGGATCATATCCGAGCTAAGCCCGAGAGGGTCTCAGGGAGTATTTCTCACCCTTGTTAAATATTTTTCTCTATGATCATGCATCGAGGACTCGCATAATATAAGTGTGGGGTGGGGAAACTACTTTCCGAAGTGTAATTGTATAAAATTGTTTTTTTATATATTATTGAGTTTTTCTTTGAGAACTCATATTAGACATCGTCTAGGTTAAAAAGAAAAAAGAAAAAAGAAGAAAGAAAAAAAATGAAAATTGAAAAAAAAAATTTAGAAAAAGCTCGGACTTTTCCCGAAGATGGATCTGTTGGACAATTTTCTTGAGGGATAAAGTCCGATTAAAAAATACCAAAAAGAATTTTTTAGGATAGCTAGGTAGTATCCCTTGGTTTTTCTTTGGGCACCGGTTCTTTTCCAAGGGTGTAGCTCGAACCGGGTACTTTAATTTTTTATTTTTTTAGGAGTAGTTAGGAAGAAACTGAGTGACCTTGAAATACTCATTGACGTGTTTGGTGTTGGCATATTAGGGTATGACATACATTCTGTTCTCCATTGTAATTGGTTTGACCTGTGAAGCCTAAGTAAAAGAGAAATAGCCTATTTTGTGACGCTTAGCTCTGTCGTTTGACTTGTATGCCACATAGCGTAATATTGCTTAATTTTCTAAATTATATGTGTTGCTTGACTTGAGAGTTGAACAGAACCGTTGTGATTGAGTCATGTGCAATATGTTTGTGATGCCTAGTGATCTTCTATGCTATCATGTGTAGTCTAGAACTTGCCCTGTGTGTTAATCGAAACGAAATTGTAGGTTATGCTAATCTAGGAGATGACGTAGGCATATTTTGTTTGATCATGGATGTGCTTGTCACATAAAAATAAAAGTTTTCGTTGCTAGCCCTTTTGAACTTATCGACCTTTTCTTTGGCACCCACATTACAAGTCGTACCCCCATTTTTTTCTTAATTTGATATTGTTGAACCTTTACCTCCTAAGGCACTTAGTCGCTAAAAGAAGTAAGGTGAGATATTGGGAATTAGTTTTTGAGTGGAGCCATGGAAGGGTCCGATGGTGCACTAAAGTTGAAATTAAAAGTCACTAGTCAATGAACTTTAATGTATGGAGTGTGTGTAGAAAAAAAGAAAAGAGAAAGAAAAAGAAAAAAAACTATTGTAAGAGAGAAGAAAAATGATAGTGAAAGTATGTAGAATAAGATACACACCTCCACTTCTTATTAAATTGTGCTAGTGGGAGTATAGAAATGCTTAATTAAAAAAGGGCTATGTTGTATATGGTTGTGGCAAGTGAATTGGTTGACACGAATATGTGTTTGAAGTGTGAGTGTAGTGTATTAAAGTGCTTAGGAGGGTTAGTCACTATTCCTAAATATATCTTACCCGTCCCTTAACCTACATTACAACCTTAAAGTCCTAATTGATTCTAGATTTGACTAGCTTAAATTAGTAGAGATCTATACTACGGGTAAGCTTATGGTACAATCACGGGATGCATATGAATTCTTTGTGAGAGTGAGTAAAATTTTGTTCAATTGTGTGATGTCCTCAATTTATATTCAAAAAGCATATTTGAATGTGTGGACTAGTCTATATTCACTCTTTTGTTTGTTGGTAAGGGCACATGATCTCATGAACGATTGGTAATGTTGTAAACTTTCTTGTTGGGTAAGTGCGTGAGTTGAGAGGGCTTAGTGGTTACAAGTCGACTCTTGAGGTCGGTTGGTTGCAATTAGGTTGTTGGTGTGATAGATTGAATTGTTATACTTGGGCATGTTAAAAAAGGGAAGAATGTGAATTTTTGTATATTCATGCTTGATTGCCAGTATCGATCATAGTCAAGGGTAAAGTGTATGATTAAAAGTAAAAGTGTTCCTTTATAGTGAATTTTGTACGTGTTGGAGGGTAGTAGTTTGTCCCATTGCTCGAGGACGAGCAAGAGTCTAAGTGTGGGGTGTTGGTGTTTAGCTTATATATATATTTGTATGCATATCGCCTCATATATTACTTTTGTTTCACGGATTTTGGATGTTAAATGTGATGATTTATATTAATTTGAAGTGTTATTATGTGTAGAATAATCCGGAAGCAATTGGGGGTGAAAAGTGCAAAATTAGAGCCAAAACGAACGAAATCGGACAAATTGAGCAATTGGGCACCACAGGCAGCGCCTTAAGCTACCTGTGGCGCTGGAGGCAGAATTGATTTATGGTGGAGCATCGTGGCTGGCGCCTGGCACTGTCCAGGGCGCCATTGACGAGAATTTTTCCTATCTTGCCCGGAAAACGGTTAGTTCGGCCCTAGACCTACCCAACACGTATAAAAGCAAGACTAAACATATTTTTTAGGGAGTTGACGCCACTTTGGAGGAAAAATACACACGAGAACGTTAGGAAGCAGAGAGTTCTTAGTTTTCTTCATCTTTTTCTAGTTTTTTCAATTATTCAACACTTATGAATTTGGTTGATTACATCATGAGTGGTTAATACCCATTGTTCTAGGGTTGTGATTTAACCATGAATATTGTTGCTTAACGTTAGCTTGACCTTGATTATAATTCACCAATATATGGTTATTTCTTCAATTTTGTGTTTAATTGCTTAATTGTCTGGCCAGCAGTTAGGTTCCATTTACTATCTATGCTATGCTTGGGAAAGCCGTGTATAGATTAGAGAAAAATTGAAGAGAGCGCGATCTTAACCCTTAATGGGGGCGGATTTGTGGTTAGGATAGGAATATACCTAGTCACCGTGCTTAATTAAATATCGTAATTTTAATGCGTTCTTATTAGATTAATTTCATAGGAATATAGGAGTTAATCTATTTCAAATAGGTGAGTAGTACTTTGGAGAAGGCTATGAGAGCAATTATCGATTAATTAGCAACCATGCGTGAATTGTATGAAAGAGAGAGTTAATTAGAACACAATATGAATGGTGAATCGATCACAACCTTGGAATATTTGTCTCTACTGAATACACAACAATCAACTCATTACTTGATAATTTAGTCATTACTTAGGAACATAGTTTAATATAATCATACTCTTGGATTTTGAATTTGGCTTGATTGAATAACAATTTTAGTAATTTAGTGAGTAGTTTATACAAGTCTCTGTGGGTTCGACACTCAACTTATTATTTTATTACTTGTACGACTATGTATACTAGCGTGTGCGTTTGGGACCAACAACGACCATCTTAACAACCGTGGCCAGGTTGGAAGTTGAAGAAACGGGGCTTTCCTTACCTTCAATTTTTATTCACACATATTATTATTTAAATATTGACAGCAAAAGAACACAGAAAGTCACGTAGGGAGAAAACCGAGCTGCGAGAAATTTCTTTTGACTCCACATGAATGAACTATGGTTTAACTTAATACTCCTACATTTCCGTAAAACCATTTATGTATCGTATAATTCTAATTTCCCCAATTTATCTTTAGTATTTCAGTAGTTTTCAAACAGTTATAATCTCTAATCACTAGTATTATATATGGAAGTTCCATTAATATCTTTTGACTTGGAAAAACAAATTCCAAACCAAAAGTCCCTGGATTTTTCTTTTATAGATAAGGTTACCATATATATCTTATGGTAAGATGTTCAAACTTCAAACGAAATGGAAGTTCCATTATATTAGTATCTTTTTATAATATGATTTCTAAATAGTTTTTGGCAAGTCATTAAATTTGACTAGATTTTCATTGGTGGCCTCCTTCCAATTCCCAGCCTATTTAAACTCAGTAAACTTTTCATTTTAAAACATAAGAAATTCCATCTCTCTCTCCCTCTGTCTCTTGTCCAAAACCTTTCGTTTCCCTTTACTCTCATGGATTTAGCTGTGATGACAAAGGATTCCAACTGGTGGGTGCTTACACTACCAGCATTTCTCGGTTCGAAAACTCTTCTTGACGAATATGTTATCATTTCCATTGTTTTAGCCTTTCTTTGTATCACTCTAATCACCTGGGCTTGTTCCCCCGGGGGTGTAGCTTGGAAAAATGGTCGTAACCGTAGTGGAAAAATCCTTATTCCTGGACCCCGTGGTTTTCCAATTATCGGTAGCCTTTTCACTCTAAGCCGCGGCTTGGCTCATCGTTCTTTAGCCTCCACGGCTTGGACTCAAAAAGCTAAACAGCTTATGGCTTTTAGCCTCTGTTCAACCCCTGTAGTTGTGTCCTCCGATCCTCAAATAGCTAAAGAGATTTTAACTTCTCCTCATTTCGCTGATCGTCCCATCAAACAATCCGCTAAGAGCCTTATGTTTAGCCGAGCCATTGGATTTGCTCCTAATGGAACTTACTGGCGTCTCTTGCGCCGCATCGCTTCTTCGCATCTCTTTGCGCCGAAGCGAATTGCGGCGCATGAAACGGGCCGTCAACTTGACTGCTCACTCATGATAAGTGACATAGTAAATGAGCAGTTGGAAAATGGAACAGTTTCTTTGAGGAAACATTTGCAGTTGGCTGCTTTGAATAATATAATGGGAAGTGTTTTTGGAAAACGCTACAATAAAAATGGCAAAGAGCTAAAGGAGTTGCAAGACATGGTGAAAGAAGGATTTGAATTACTGGGTGCTTTTAATTGGTCTGATTATCTACCGTGGCTTAGCTTTTTCTATGACCCTTCGGGTATTGTCCAACGTTGTGAAGCTCTTGTGCCACGTGTACAAAAGCTTGTCAAAGCCATTATTGAGGAACACAGGTGCAGTCCCATATCCAAAATGGTGTCGGATCATGCAGATTTTGTGGACGTTCTTTTGTCTCTTGATGGGGCAGAAAAGCTAGAGGAAGATGACATGGTTGCAGTTTTATGGGTACGTAAAAATAATATATTTACATAACCATAATTATTCACATCAAATACAGGTGAGTAATTTGGAACGTTAAATATGGTTTAGAGTAGCAAGTTGTATTTGTATTTGGTAAAACGGTTGTACTTAATTGTGAAAAACGTCTTAGATTGTGTAAGTTCATTGATGTTATGCAGGAAATGATTTTTAGAGGAACTGATACTACAGCACTCTTAACGGAGTGGGTTATGGCGGAGCTTATATTACACCCAAAGGTACAGAAGAAGTTACAAAAAGAAGTTGATGAAGTCACAATGGGTAAAGCCGTGACTGATGCTGATGTCGTTCGGATGCCGTATTTACAAGCAGTTGTGAAGGAGACTCTAAGGGTTCATCCACCAGGTCCACTTCTCTCTTGGGCAAGACTTTCTACAACTGACGTTCAACTAAGCAATGGCATGGTTGTTCCCTCTCATACGACAACAATGGTTAACATGTGGGCTATTACACATGATTCCGATGTGTGGGAAAATCCACTTAAGTTCAAGCCTGAGCGTTTCATGGAGGCTGAAGGAGGTGAGAATGTTGACGTCAGAGGTGGTGACCTCCGCTTGGCACCGTTTGGGGCAGGGAGGAGAGTTTGCCCGGGGAAGAATTTAGGGTTGGTCACCGTGACGCTATGGGTGGCCAAGTTGATGCAGAATTTCGAGTGGATCCAGCATGGGGTCCATCCAGTTGACTTGGAAGAAGTTCTGAAATTGTCTTGTGAGATGAAGAATCCCCTTGTTGTTACGGCCATTCAGAGGAGTGTTCCGTTTTAGGGTTCTCTATGTGTCTTATTTTCATTTTTATTTTTTCATATTTTCCTACATCTCTTAAACCTTATAGTTGAATTTAAATTGGTATATTTGGGGCAGGATATGCTATTCCTGCATACAGTTACAAGCTATTCTTGTGTCAATAGGAAAGCCAGTGGAACATGGACTCCAATTTTGAACCTATGTGGAGATTCCTGTGACTTTGTGCATTCTTGTTTCGGAAAGAAAATATTATGTTTTATTGCGAATCAGTGATTTGTAATAATATTTATTGTTTTTCGGTGATATGGTATTCTTCTATCCCGTTAAATCATATTTTCAGAATCAGGTACTATATAAAATAAATAATTAAATATATTAAAAATATTGTAGTAAGAAAACTATTCAAATTTCTTCCAAAAAATCGGTATTCTTCTTTTATTTTTATCTTTTGCCGATAGAGCGGGCGGGGAACGATGTTGCTTGAAGTTGTCTCACCTCTAGTAAAGATGTTTCCATATATACAAGTGTAAAACTAGCTTACTCATCAACTTTGGTTAAAAATGAATTGGTAATTTAATTCTAAGAACATTGTTTATTAGTTTTACTGTAAGGGTGTAAAGTTTATAGAGCTAATCTAGCGTTTTTATACACTCATATTCACTCAAACCAGAATAAACTTATACCAAGTACTCACAATTATTAGCAATTTCATATAGGAGGTGAGATTATAATCAGTGTATTGGTCAAAATTAGGCCGAACATAATGACTGCAAATAGACGAGACGGGATCGAGGTTGAAGCCAACCACGGCTGGAGTTGCCTAAAGAAAGACTAGTGCAGAGGTCGTATAGAGAACGAATAACATCAGCGACTAGAATAAGTTATAGAGTAATGAGAAGGAATATTCCGTTGAATATTCATTCAGTTGTACTTTTTAGGGTTTCCTAGGAATTTTCCCTATAAATAGGAAGAGATAAGGAACAAAAAGGGGATCTTCACGTTTCTGATAAGAATATATTGTAAAGGGTTGACTATAGAGAATATACAAAAAACTTGTCTTATCCACTGATTCCATTGCTCAATACACGCCTTTTATTCACAAGATCCAAACATTTCTTGTCTATCTTCATATTCTATTATCTTACGTTGTTGTCAGAGAGGGGAATCGTCCAAGTCATCTAACATTTGGGTGACAAATTCTTTCTTATTACATTTAATGTCATTATCCACATTTATTGCATATATTCATTGCTACATTCATTAACAATCATTGGAACGTTTTACTTGGCATTCGTTGATAATAGACGTGGCCCTATTTCATCAATATATCTAAACTTCAGATCTAGTAGTTATTACGTTTAACTGGGATTCATCCAATATTTTCTCATTAATTAGTTTAACGAAAAGATTTAAAACTTTTTGGTAAAACAATTTGGCGTTGTCTATAGGGAGTTCCTAGTTAAAATTTTAGTTTCCTCTAGATCTAAAAAAAATAAGAAAAGTCGTCTTTTCCTGTTTGCACGAACTAACAATGGCAGGAAAGGGGGATGAGAGACTGAAAGCAATGATGGGTGTCACCACTAACCTCCTAAGCACCATCAACGAGGTTGATAGAGAAGACGAGGAAAACGTGACGCCGAGTGCCTCACCCGGGTGAAGTGACTCACCTCCCCCTCATGGGAGTGTAATCGCTTCACACGAGAAAGGAGCCTCTACGTCCACAACGGAGGAAGCGCCGCCAGCAGTAAAAAAATACTGGAAGCGTGATTGACAAGTACTCTAAATAATATACTTGACAAACCCGCTCAAGGGGCGATTAGGAACACCGCATGAACGGACACCACAACAACCATCAACGAGCAGCACGCTCCTCTCTCAATAGGTAACACTCACACCATTGTTGATACATGTAACGACGCGCTCGCAACCATTCTGAAGAAAATGAAAGAAATGGAGAACGAGAATAAATCGCTCCGTGACCAAATGAGGGAGCACCAAGAAAAGGTTCTTAAGATACTGGGCGCCATGAAACTTCTACCAAAATGGGACGTCGGCCGGTTCCTTGAACAGCCGTACAACGAGGAGGAAGCCCCATATGCCATATCCATAACCTTCAAAATGCCACTATATTTGAAAATATATGACGGCACAACATACCCCGAAGAACATATCATTTATTATGTCATGGCGGTAAAAGGCAACGACCTCTCGAAAGAGCAGGTACTGTCGGTGCTGCTGAAGAAGTTCGACGAAACCTTAATAAGGGGAGCCTTAACATGGTACTCACAATTACCAACACGTTCGATAACGATATTCGAGAAAATGGCCGACAAGTTTGTCACCGCCCATGCCGGGGCAAAGAAAGAAGAAGCCAGGGTGAATGACATATTCGCCATCAGACAATCGCCTGGCGAGGGACTTGGGTACTTCCTCGCCCGATTCAACAGAGTAAGAATGATCCTGCCAAACGTATCAGAGGGGATGGCAGTAGCAGCCTTCCAAAATAGGTTAAACAGGAACGGGTCGAGAGCGACCAGAAAGTTGTTAAGCAGACTCATGAAATACCCTCCCACCACCTGGGAAGAAATTCATAACGCCTACTGTGCCGAGGTGAGAGTAGACGAAGACGACCTCAACGGTCCAACTCAACGGCTAACATCACTCCAAATGGAATCGAGGAAAGACCAATGTAACGACAGCCAAAGACATCATGCAGGTTCACGCCTCAATCGAGAAAGACACCAACCATATGTTAGAGCGGTCATCCCCCCACATCCCCTCCAAACCGAAGGGTCGTCTAGGCAATAGAAGGGGACTCACCGAAATGAAAGAGGTATGCCCTCACTTTTATCTGCTCACAATTTTTGTGTTTCCCCTTCAGAAATAGTGTACGCCCTAGAGAAGTTCGGCCCCAAGGAGAAATGGTCGCAAAAGATGAAATCCGACCCAAATTCCAGAAAGTCGAATGCCCTTTGTGAGTTCAATAAGGAGCGGGGCCATAAGACCGAGGACTGCATAGCCCTAAGGTAAGAAGTGGTAAATATGCTTCACCAAGGACATTTAAGGGAGCTGATGAGCGACCGAGGAAGAGCCAATTTCGGCCGTGGACGAGAACAACATCAAGGTCCCCAAAGCCAGCCTCCTCCCCCCCTCCCCCGCACCATAAAAATGATCATCGGCGGAGGCGACGAAGCAACAATCAACCGTGTGAAGTTCACCACTACACACAAACTAGGCGTTCGATCACCCATGAACGGTATGATGACCCCGAAGACAGTATCATCTTCGATAAGTCAAATACCCACGGTTTGACCTTTCCTCACTTCGACGCTCTTGTCATTACTTTACGAATATCAGATACTGATGTAAAAAGAATCATGGTAGATGAAGGGAGCGATGCATTTATTATCCACCCCCGAGTTCTCACACAAATGAGACTCGAGGACAAGATAGTACCATGCTGCATAATACTAACAGGTTTTAAAAATGCAGTTGAACGAACCTCCAGAGAGATAACATTGCTCGTTCTGGCCGGGGGCCTCACCCTTGAAACAAAATTCCATGGCATGAACCAAGACACAACTTACAACGCCATTATAGGGCGACCCTGGATACACGCCATGAGGGCCATACCGTCCAGCTTATATTTAGGTCATCAAGTTTCCTACCCCGTAGGGAATATTCATCATCCGCGGGGAACAACGCACAGTCCAAGAATTCTAACGCATCGCCCAAGATTGCACATACACCCAACAATTAAAAAGAGAAGGCTCAGGAGCATAGAAATTGCCTAAGTCGGGGCTCGAACTCGATGAGAAAAAGACGTCATCAAAGATCCCGACGTCGTGGAAGCCACAGGGTCAACGATAGAAGACCTCGACCCCGTTCAACTAGATAGCAGCGACCATAACAAAAAGTCTTACATCGACCACAAATTTTTAAATTTTTTAATTCGCCGAACCAGGTAAATTCCATAAATTTTTAATTGACAACGCCGATCTGTTTTCTTTATCCTATACAAATATGCCAGGTATCCCGAAAGACATTGCTACACAAGCTGAACGTCAATTCACTCTATACGCGATACGGCAAATCAGAAGAAAGTTCAACGCTACAATCAACGAGGCCGTCCGCGAAGAGGTGGAAAAATTGCTCGCCAACGGTTCTATCCGAGATTCAAAGTACCCCCAATGGGTAGCCAACGTGGTCATGGTGAAAAAGAAAAATGGGAAATGGCGCATGTGTGTGGATTTCACGGACCTAAACAAATCCTGGCCGAAAGACTCCTTTCCGTTGCCTTACATCGATCAACCCACTGACACAATAGCGGGGCACGAGTTATTAAGTTTCTTGGATGCTTACTCAGGCTACAACCAAATCCTCATGGAGGAGGACCAGGAAAAGACCACTTTCATCACCCACCAAGGGACATACTGCTACAAAGTCATGTCGTTCGGGTTGAAAAATGCAGGGGCGACTTATCAGAGGCTGGTCACCAAGATGTTCAAAGACCAACTCGACAAAAACAAGGGAAGTCTATATAGACAACATATTGGTCAAATCAAAAAAGAAAAGAAGACCACATCGACCACCTGAAGGAAGCCTTCGATATACTTAGGCGATACAACATGAAGTTGAACCCCAAAAAGTGCGCCTTCGACGTGACCTCTGGGAAGTTCCTCGATTTTTTGGTGTTGCAAAGAGGCATCGAGGTCAATCCTGACCAAATAAAGGCCATAGAGGGAATACCTAAAATTTTGACCAGTAAGAAACAAGACAACGGACAATAGTGGAATTCCGATTACATCGAGGACCTAAGAGAACTAAAGGCATACTTGTCCTCACCCCCGGTACTCGCCAAGGCAGAGCCCGACGAGCGTATCATAATCTACCTGGCCGTATCAGACGTGGCAGTAAGCGCAGTCTTGGTCCGTGGAAAAAAAAGTACGCAATCTCCAATCTATTACATTAGCAAAACCCTGGTTGACCATCCTATCTCGGTGGTCACGACCTTCCCCCTAAGAAACATCCTACACAAACCCGAGCTGTCGGGGAGATTGGCCACGTGGCCATCTGTTGGTACCAAATGCACACGCAAGTATACGTGGCCGTAGCAAGTAATATAATGTTAAATCGAATGTCGAACCCACAGGGACTTGCGTAAACTAATTATTTAATCACTCTAATTGATATTTAATCGAGCCAAAACAAAATCTAGGAATATAACTAATTTATTCTACGATTATATGAACTAATTATCAAGTAACGAGAGTATTGTTGTGTATTCAATAGAGACAAATATTCCAGGGTTGTGACCAATTCACCACTCGTATTGCATTCTACTTAACTCTCCCTTTCATATAATTCACTCATGGTTTCTAATTAATCGATAATTTCTCTCGTAGCCTTCTCCCGAAGTACTACTCACCTATTCTCAATAGATTAACGCCTATATTCCTATAAAATTAATCTATTAGAACGCACTAAGATTACGATGTTTAATTAAGCACGGTGACTAGGTATATTCCTATCCTAACCACAAATCCGCTCCCCTGAAGGGTTAAGATCGCGCTCTCTTCAATTCTTCTCTAATCTATATACGGCTTTCCCAAGCATAACATAGATAGTATATAGAACCAAATTGCTGGCCAAACAATTAAGCAATTAAACGCAGAATTGAAGAAACAACCATATATTGAGCGAACTATAATCAAGTTTAATTTAATGTCGAATAACAATATTCATGGCTAAACCACAACCCCAGAACAATTGGTGTTTATCCACTCATACTAGAATTAAACAATTGCATAAGTCTTGCATAAATGGAAAATACTAGAATAAGATGAAGAAAACTGATAATCCTTTGCTTCCTCAATGATCTTGTGTGTCTTCTCTCCAAAAATGGCGTTCTCCCCTTCAAATTTGTGTTTTTGGGTCTATTTATATATTTGGGATAAACCCTAAATGTGTAAGAGACTTCTATTCCAACCGAGAAACACTTAAAACCTTCAAAACTCGGAATTTACCGGACCAGGGACCCTAGGCGTTAAGCCCCAAACGCGCAGCTAAAGCCTGGGTAGGCCAGGCGTTTGGGCTCTAACGCCCCACTAACGCCTGGGTATGGCTGGCTGGCGTTTGGGCTGAAACGCCCGGCTAACGCCGGGTTATGCCAGTCTTTTGGGCTAAAATGCCCGGCTATGGCCCGGGTCACTCCTTTTCGAATCTTAAGCGTATTTTTGACGTTTATACACCCCTTTAGCTCGGCTTCCATCTCCAATTCACCTACACATGAAATAGACTCCATTATACACATATAACGTGTATTTTTATCACAAAGCACATAAAATGTAAGGTACATGATGCTTAAAACTATGGATTCTAGCCACGCATCAACACCCCACACTTAGTCTCTTGCTCGTCCTCGAGCAATATCCTTCAACACATACACATTTCATTAACAAGGAGTATTTTACTTTTCAATCACACACATTACCCCTTAACTATGATCGATACCGGCAATCAAGTATGAACATACAAAATTTCACATTCTTTCCCTTCTTTAAACATGCCCAAGTATAACACTTTAATCAATAATACCAATAACCTAATTGCAACCATCCAACCTCAAGAGTCAACTTGCAACCACTAAGCCCTCTCAATTCACACACCTACTCAACAAGAAAGTTTACAATATTACCAATCGTTCATGAGATCATGTGCCTTTACCAATAACAAAATAGTGAATATAACTAGTCCACACATTCAAATATACTTTTGAACATAATTTAAGGACATCACACAATTGAACAAATTCCCTCACTCTCACAAAGAATTCATATGCATCCCGTGGTCGTACCATAAGCTTGCCCGTAGTGTAGATCTCCACTAATTCAAGTTAGCCAAATCTAGGATCAATTAGGACTTTTAAGGTTGTAATGTAGGCTAAGGGACGGGTAGGATATATTTAGGAATAGTGACTATCCCTCCTAAGCACTTTAATACACTACCTTCACAATTCAACACATATTCTTCTCAACCAATTCATATTCAACATAGCCCTTTTTCTTTAATTAAGCACTTCTCTATTTTCACTGGCACACATTAATAGAAACTTGGAGGTGTGTATCTTTTTGTACAATTATTTTTTTTTCTTTCCTCACACTCCATACATGAAAATTCAATGGCCAATGACTTTTGAATACAGTTTTCTTTTAGTGCACCAACAGGCCCTTACATGGCTCCACTCAAACATTACTCCCCAATATCTCACCTTACTTCTTTTAGCGACTAAGTGCCTTAGGAGGAAAAGGTGCAAAAATCTCAATTTAAGAACAAAATAGGGGTACGGCTTGTAATGTGGGTACCAAAGAAAAGGTCTAAAGGCTCAAAGGGGCTAACAATGGAAAATTTATTTCTTATGTGTCAAGCACATCCATGATCAAGAAAGAAAACGCCTACGTCATCTCCTAGACTAGCATAACCTACAATTTCGCTTAGATTAACACACGGGGCAAGTTCTAGACTACACAGGATAGCATAGAAAATCACTAAACCTCACACATTGCACATGGCTCAATCACAACGGTTTTATTCAACTCTCAAGTCAAGCAAGCACACAAAATTGAGAGAATTAAGCAATATTACACTATGTAGCATACAAGTCAAACAACTGAGCTAAGACGTTACAAAATAAGCTATTTATTTTGACTCAGGCATCATATGTCAACCCAAATATAAGGGAAAGCAAAATGTATGTCATAACCTGATATGCCGGCATCAACCATGTCAATGGGTATCTTTAAGTTACTTAGTTTCTTACTCTAAAAAACAAAAATAAACACCCGGTTCAAGTTACACCCTTGGAAAAGAACCGGAGCCCAAAGAAAAACCAAGGGATACTACCTA
>ML418878.1:0-27106 GCA_005239525.1 Nicotiana knightiana | reverse complement strand
TTGCATGAAGTAGTTGGATCATGCTCTGTTTCAGCTCAAAGTGCCCAGTGATTCTGGGCTTCACGATGCTGGAGGTGACATTAGCAATACTGGGCATTGCCACCTCCTGAACAGCTATGTGTTGTTCCTCTGCTTGTTCACAGGAAATCGGATAAAGTCCTGAATATTGTTTGTATCTCTTGCTTCTCGCAAACTCCTGTAAAATGATATCTCAGGTTCGGGGTCAAAGCCGTCAAGTCTATCCTGGCTTCTGACCCTACGCATTCACTCGAAGTTCCTGAGATTAGAGAAAAAATCATGTGACGTTAGACTTAATGAAATAACCAATTAAAACAAGTAACTAAAAATTAGTCTATATTCAAGTACCCGGCAACGGCGCCAAAAACTTGTTGGTCCCAAACGCACACGCAAGTATACGTGGTCATAGTAAGTAATATAATGTTAAATCGAATGTCGAACCCACAGGGACTTGAGTAAACTACTTAATGAATCACTCTAATTGATATTTAATCGAGCCAAAACAAAATCCAGGAATATAACTAATTTATTCTACGATTATATGAACTAATTATCAAGTAACGAGAGTATTGTTGTATATTCAATAGAGACAAATATTCCAGGGTTGTGATCAATTCACCACTCGTATTGCATTCTACTTAACTCTCCCTTTAATATAATTCACTCATGGTTGCTAATTAATTGATAATTGCTCTCGTAGCCTTCTCCCGAAGTACTACTCGCCTATTCTCAATAGATTAACGCCTATATTCCTATGAAATTAATCTATTAGAACGCACTAAGATTACGATGTTTAATTAAGCACGGTGACTAGGTATATTCCTATCCTAACCACAAATCCGCTCCCCTGAAGGGTTAAGATCGCGCTCTCTTCAATTCTTCTCTAATCTATATACGGCTTTCCCAAGCATAACATAGATAGTATATAGAACCAAATTGCTGGCCAAACAATTAAGCAATTAAACGCAAAATTGAAGAAACAACCATATATTGAGCGAACTATAATCAAGGTTAATTTAATGTCGAATAACAATATTCAT
This sequence comes from Nicotiana knightiana, assembly GCA_005239525.1. Lineage (NCBI taxonomy): Eukaryota > Viridiplantae > Streptophyta > Magnoliopsida > Solanales > Solanaceae > Nicotiana > Nicotiana knightiana. Next base: position 26,048 of record ML418878.1, on the reverse strand, counting down.
GGCTAAACCACAACCCCAGAACAATGGGTGTTTAGCCACTCATATTAGAATTAAACAATTGCATAAGTCTTGCATAAATGGAAAATACTAGAATAAGATGAAGAAAATCGATAATCCTTTGCTTCCTCAATGATCTTGTGTGCCTTCTCTCCAAAAATGGCGTTCTCCCCTTCAAAGTTGTGTTTTTTGGTCTATTTATATGTTTAGGATAAACCATAAACGTGTAGGAGACTTCTATTCCAACCGGGAAACACTTAAAACCTTCAAAACTCGAAATTTACCGGACCAGGGATCCCAGGCGTTAAGCCCCAAACGCGCAGCTAAAGCCTGGTAGGCTAGGCATTTGGGCTCTAACACCCCACTAACGCCTGGGTATGGTTGGCATTTGGGCTGAAACGCCCGTCTAACGCCGGGTTATGCCAAGGCTTTTGGTCTAAAACGCCCGGCTATGGCCCGGGTCACTCCTTTTCTACTCTTGAGCATATTTTTGACGTTTATATACCCCTTTAGCTCGACTTCTATCTCCAATTCACCTACACATGAAATAGACTCCATTATACACATATAACGTGTATTTTTATCACAAAAGCACATAAAATGTAAGGTACATGATGCTTAAAACTATGGATTCTAGACACGCATCACCATCGAATTAAGCGAGCACAATATAACATATCTGGTGCGAACAACGATAAAGTTGCAAGTACTCGTCGACTTCGTCGCTGATTTCAGTACTAAAATAATGCCCGAGGTCGAGTAGGAAGCCTCTCGTACCTCTCCCAAGTTACACGACCTATGGATCCTGTACACTGATAGCGCTTCCAACGTGTCAGGATCTGGATTGGGACTCGTACTCGAGGTCCTGACAGACGAAGTCATCCGCCAGTCCATACGGTGTCCCGATATGACTAACAATGAGGCCGAGTTGGAGGCTGTAATTGCAGGACTAAGACTAGCTCTCAAGTATGGAGCACGGCAAGTCTTCCTCTAGTGTGACTCACAACTCAGCGTAAACCAAGTCACATGAACTTTCCAAATCAAAGAACAGAGGCTACAAAAGTATCAGGTAGAAATTCATCAGCTACTGCCCGAGTTCGACGAATGTCAACTCGACCAGATACCTCAAGCACAAAACATCGAGGCAGACGGCCTCGCCAAATTAGCAGCAGCCACCCAGAACATAAGCGGAAAGGAAAATGTGGTATCCCTTCTCTATTCGTCAATAGACCAAATTGAGGTACACACTATAAACTTAACTTGGGACTTGTGCAACCGTATTATATCATATTTGCAGGAGGGAGTGCTTCCATCAAACAAAAAAGAAGCTAAGAAGCTTCGAATGCAGGCGGCCAGATACAACATCATCAACCACGAGTTGCACAAAAGAACGTTTGGTGTCCCATTGGCGGAATGCCTGGGGCCAAACCAAACAAGGCGCGTCCTCGAGGAAGTACACGAAGGCCACTATGGAGCCCATACCGGCAACCGAGCCCTCGTTAGATGCCTCATACGAGCAGGCTATTACTGGCCCACCAAGAAAAAAAAAGTCGCCAAATTTGTTAGAAAGTGCGAGCAGTGCCAGAAATACGCTCCAATGATTCACCCGGCAAGCGAGCACCTCCACTCAGTCACATCGCCATGGTCATTCATCAAATGGGGAACGAACTTCGTCAGACCACTTCCAACGGGATGAGGTAATGTATGATTTCTTTTGGTTTTAACCGACTACTTTTATAAATGGGTAGAAGCAGGTGCATTCGCCCAAATACGCGAATATAAAGTTATCACATTCATATGGATAAACATCATATGTCGCTTCGACATCCCCAAAGAAATCAGTTGTGAAAATGGACCCCAGTTCACCGGGAAAAAGACCGCCGAATTCTTCAAGAAATGGCACATCAAGCGAATACTCTCCACGCCATACCACCCCGCAAGAAACGGTCAAGCATAATGCTCCAACAAAACAATATTGAACATCATGAAGAAGAAGCTCGAAGATGCCAAGGGATTGTGGCCGGAACTACTACCAGAAGTGCTATAGGCATATTGCACTACGCCAAAAACAAGAATAGGAGAAATGACATACTCACTAGTCTATGGGGCTGATGCAGTGATACTAGTCGAAGTCGGAGAATCAAGTTTGAGATACTCCAATGAGAGCGGACCAAGCAATGACGAGAACAGAAAGCAAGACCTCGATGAAGCAGATGAGCGAAGAGACTTGGCCTACATAAGGATGATAGCTCAAAATCAAAAAGCAGAACGATAGTACAACAAAAAGGCCAAAGTAAGACCACTCAAAGTCGGAGACTACGTACTCATAGCCAAAACACAAGCGAGCAAAGACACACGAAAAGGTAAACTAGGAACCAATTGGGACGGGCCACACAAAATCATGACGCCAACAAGCAAAGGGTCATTCCAACTAGAAACAATGGAGGGAAAGCTACTACCAAACAATTGGAACGTCGCCCACCTCAAATACTTCAACTTCTGAAGATGGACATCCTCCAATTCGTACTCTTTTCCCTCACTCGAGTTTTGTCCCAATTGGGTTTTATCGGGGAGGTTTTTAATGAGGCGACGAAGAGGACGTCTCGAAGTTTAGGTACTGAATTCACCGCTCCGCCTATTGACTACTTCTCCAGGCCAAGCGATGAAGGACTAGATAGACTGGGACTTCTCAAATGTATGTATGGGGCAAACAGAAACATGTAATATCCTCCAATGAATGAATAAATAAAGCAGTACGCGACATTCTTACACAACTCCACCAAATTTGCACATCACACAAACACAGAGAATATACATTCGACAACGCTCGAATTAACTCACATTCGACACCACTCGAATCAACTTATATTCGACCTCGCTCGAATCAACTTAAATTCGACCTCGCTCGAATCAACTTATATTCGACCTCTCTCGAATCAACTTATATTCGACCTCGCTCGAATTAACTTATGTACGCCCTCACTCGAATTATTCTCTAAAGTCCACATTAGACCTCGAATCGATCTATATTCAACCTCGTTCGAATCAATCTACACTGGACTTCGTCCAAATCAACTTTACATCTAATCGACCGAAAGACAAGGACTTACAAAAGAAGACAGCAACGGAAAAAGAAAAGAAAATCCGAAAATACACAGCAGAAAATAGTTGTTCCATTTCAATCGATTCCGTTCGAATACATTTTACAAAGGGCTTCAGAAACGCCCCCACCAAAAGAAAGCAGCAAAAACACAAAAAAAAAATCCAAGTACAAAGGCTTCACACCACATCGTCTCCCCCATCACCAACATCACCGACATACTCATCATCATACTAAGGGTCCGAGGCGAGCCCATCCAAAGCGTCTTCATCATCGTCCCCACCGGGCGTACAAGGGTCATATCCGCAGGCATCATGAGTTGCGCGTGCCTTGACACGAACAACCTCAAATTTCGCCTCGGAAACCTTTCCAGCCGCCTTCAAAGACCTATATAAGTCAAGTTGGGCCTCAGCGTGAACCCACATCTCATACAGCTCGCGTGGCACACTGGGGTCAACGGAAGTACGGGAAGTAGACGGTTGGGCTTGTTGTTGCTCTTTATCAGCCTTCAGGGCGGGAACTCACTTATTTAGCTCAGACAACTCCGCTTCTAAACCCTCAATCCGCTCTTCTAACCTCGCCTCCTTGAGCGCTGAAGTCTCCGCCTCGCTAGCCCGCTCAAACCTACAAACACGTAGGGTACCTCCTAGGGCTGCTGCCTCTGCCACAGCGGCCATCCTGGTTTTCTCAACTAGGCTCAACTCTTTGGCCCTAGCGCTTAACTCTGTCCTCAAGTTGACGACCCTAGCCTCGCTGCTCAAGCTCGACCTTTAAGGACATCAGCTGCGCCCGGAGGTCCGCATTCTCAGCCATCACCCCCTTACTCATCTCGAGCTCATCCTCCTTGGACCTCAGTGTCCCCTCCAATATGCTACATCGGCTGATGGCCCTCATAATCTCCTCGTTCTTCTCCTTCAGATCCTCATATTTCTTCTTAATCTCATTGTGAAACGCCTGAAATTGGCCGTCCTTGCTAACGATTTTGACCAGCGTTCGGTTCTTGGAGCGGTACTCTCCATACTTGGATTATATCCTCTTAAAGAGAGTTGTCATCTACTCTTCTCGTAGGTCATGATCAATCTCTAAGATGAGAGTCTAACATACAAAGGAAGGCAAGTCGGCAAGAGCAAAACGCAGATATTAAATGGACAAACTTAGCGGGAGAGAAGTGAAACTCACTCGCAAGGCCATTCCCGATATACCCAGAGATAGGTCTACATCTCTCAGCGTCTGCAACGTCTTATTCTTGGCTTCCGTCCACAAAGAAGCAAAGGACGACGACGCCCGTTCCGAATTGATCAAGAGGTTATAGTTCACGAGGATGACTATGTGTCGATCAAGACCCTTCGTCCTTATCTCCACACGAGTAAACCTATCTTTGAAAGCCATACCTCCTCAGGGTCGATGTCGCAGCCAAACTCATCGCCTTCCACAGGGATGGCTCTATCTCTCCCACCCGCTGATGATAAGCCAACCTTGACAGCCTGTGCAGGCTCCCCTCTATAACAGACCCCTTCAACCTCGGATTGCCTCTCCACCCTGACGGTACCCGGCGTAGAAATAGCCTCGATGTTTAATAAAGGGCTGACTCCGTATACAGGGTGATAAGCCCTTCCGGCTCAGCATCAGCAATAATGGCCTTTCCAGTCTCCACCCTTCGTCTCTTCCTCGGTGACGCATCTCCCTCTCTGTGAGATGACTCGTCAAGTAGGTGCAAGATAGGCTAAGAAGAGATCTCATTCGGTGTAGCGACAGCCCGAGGGGCGAAATCCCCTAATAACAAAGCTTGAGTCTGATCCCCTCGTACAGACTCGGCCAATACAAATTTCATTCCGGCCGAAGCGATTGCCTGGCGGAATGCGCGCACTGGAGCTTTCGCCTTCTTGGAAGCTCGCCGACGTAGCACAAAAAAAAAATCACATTAAAGAACAGTGATGAATGGTGACATGTTATAAAGTAAAAATAAGACTTACTGGACGAGTGTTTGGGCCCGAACCGCCTGTGAAAGGACGCCTAGTCACAGATTCCCACATTATGGGGTAAAATACGAGTTACCCAATCTTTGATGTCGAAAACCAGGGAAGGTGAATGCCTATCAGCTGAAAGCGGAAAGCCATGAGCGAGTCGAGAACAAAAAAAAATAGAAAAGAGAAATAAGGGGGATAAGCAACATATGGCAAGTAATAAAAGACCCTTACGATTGAATTCCATTACTCAGAGAACCCGGTAGGATCCGCCACTAAGTGCTCGATTCTGATGAAGAAGTATTTACACCAAAACCGACGGTTTGCCTTGTCGTCCATCCTACCCACCAATCCTTAAGTCCCACGATACCAGAGATGAATCAACGTACCTCTATAAGAAATGGGCGAGAAGAGGTGCAACAGATGACGGATAGAGACCTCGCAGCCGGCCAACTCTGCGAACTTCGCCAGCATCACAAACACCTTATATAAATATGGGGAGAGCTACACCGGGAAGACGCTGTAGAAACGGCAGAACTCCTCCGCTAATGGGGGTAGAGGAAGAGAATAACCCACCAAGAACGGTTAGACATAGGAAGCACAATACCCAGGCCGATGGACTTGTATGATATCGTTCCCTGCCGGGACAATATCAACGTAAGAAAGGATACAAAATTTAGATTGGAGGGCGGATATTTGGCTCGGCCCAGTTTCAGATAGTACCTGAGCAGGAGCAGGGGTGGGTTCTTTAGGAAAGTCATTTCTGACCAAAGGGTTCCGATGAACAACCTCCTCCACGGTGGGAAAGCTCTCATCTTCCTCAACCATGGGTTCACCGCCGTTGGAAACTATGGCTACCGACAATGGGGTGGTGTCGGAGACCGTGTCAGAAGTATGAGGAGAATTTGTCATTTTTCATAACAGAATGTGTACAGCGGAGCCGGAAAAAGAAAGTACCGACGGGAAAAGAAATCGAAAGCTGAAACTAAAAGAGTAGAAGAAAATCGCGACAGAGATTGGAGAAGAAGTTGAAGGATATGCAAAGTGCATATGGAATATGAGACGCTAAAGTTTCGGTAGTGGAACACCCCTCCTCTATTTATAGGGTATGGTGGCACCTAAATCGAGGCAAAAGGGCCATTAGTGGCACCAAAATCGAAGCAACAGAGGTACATGAAACAACGTAATACATTGGGAAGACGTGTAATGATGACGTGCGTGGACATGACATCATCCTATGTCAGTCACGCCAATCACGACCCTTGAGGCGACCTTCACCAATTCGACCTCGACCAATCTGGCTTAGTCACAACGACTGAATTTCTTTTGACCTATTGTAGACAGAATCCGTTCATCGAGAACATCCATGAGGACGACCTCAACAAACGGAGGGACTAATTGTATTGGTCAAAATTAGGCCGAGCATAACGACTGCAAATGGACGAAACGTGGTCGAGGTTGAAGCCAACCACGGCTCAGTGGCGAGGAGTTGCCTAAAGAAAGACTAGTGCCGAGGTCGTGTAGAGAACAGATAACAGCAATGACTAGAATAAGTTTTAGAATAATGAGAAGGAATATTCCGTTGAATATTCCTTTAGTTGTATTTTTAGAGTTTCCTAGGAATATCCCCTATAAATAGGAAGAGATAAGGAATAAAAAGGGGATCTTCACTTTTCTGATAAGAACATATTGTAAAATGTTGACTATAGAGAATATACAAAACGCTTGTCTTGTCCATTGATTCAATTGCTCAATACACATCTTTTATTCACAAGATCCAAACATTCCTTGTCTATCTTCATATTCTATTATCTCACGTTGTTGTCATAGAGGGAAGTCGTCCAAGTCATCTAACATTTAGGTGACAAATTCCTTCTTATTACATTTAATGTCCTTATCCACATTTATTGCATACATTCATTGCTAAATTCATTGACAATCATTGAAACATTTTACTTGGCATTCATTGATAATAGACACGGTTCCATTTTATCAATATATCTAAACTTTAGATCTAGTAATTATTATATTTAACTAGGATTCATCCAAAAATTTTCTCATTAATTAGTTTAACTAAAAGATTTAAAACTGTTTGGTAAAACAATCAGTTCCATGATTATAATCCTATAAAATAACCTTGTATATATCAATATTGTACCGAACAACTCCTAAATGATATATTATCACAGTTTTTTTAAGGCCAATGTAATATATATATATATAGGGGTCGTTTGACTAGATAAAATTAATCTCAAATTTTATAATGCGATATTCCCCTAATTCCTGTAACCAAGTGAACCCTTAGGGATCGTTTGGTTGAGAAATAAATTATTCCATAATTAATTATTTCGAGATTAATTATAATATATTTTTATCTCAATCAATATTAGATAACTTAATCTCAAATTCAATCTAAAAATTAATTTTTAATTCAAAAATTAATTATCTCTTATCTCTCTTACCAAATAAGTACTTAAACTCTTGTCAGGTTAACGAGGAGCGACGAGAAGGAGTGGAGGGGGTAGTGGTACGTGGAATGACCCCGGAAGTGAAAAAACCAGTCAAAAGAGCAAAGGGGAGAGGGGTTACACGTGAAGACAGGTACGGTACAATACAATGTGCAGTCTTATTAATTTTGTCGATCAGTTAGTACCTTTGACCTATGCCTTGGGAACACGTCGTACGCGTTACTGTCCTTTCAAAATCTTTTATTGTCACTGCATTGCAGGGTAGTAAATCACTGAATTTCTTGGCACACATTTCACCTCCTTGGTGGCTGTGGGGTAGAGAGGTAATCACTGCTTTTGACTACTGACCAAATGAGTTGGCCTGGCTTGCTACTTGCTTCTCACTGCTTTATCTTTACACATAAAGTTCTCAACCTTCAAACTTTACGGTCTACTAGTTGCTCTGCAGCAGCTATGAGTTCATTACTCACTGCTAACACAGATGAAAGGTTCTTCGGCTTAACCGACAAAAGATACTTCTTCCGTTTCATTTATATGATATACTTTGATTGAGCATAAAACTTTAAAAAAAATTATAATCTAAGGAGGAGATAGAGGATAAATCCCAACCAAAAATAATTAACTCTAAATTAAAAGTCACAAGCAGAAGTAAATTAACATAGTTGAACCTTAAGATCGGTTATAGTCTCGACCGAGTTAATACAAGAAAAGATGGCAACTTAAATAACATCAAATAGTAATGGAAAGCAAATGAAGGAAAGGATTCACCCAATCTGGTACGAGATAGAACTTCGTTTATTTGATAAAGTTAAATTACAGATGAACACAAAGATTCTAAGCTCTTTCTTCCTCTTAGTGCAGGACCTGAGGTGACGAACCTCCTTCCTCTAAGGATGGTGCGCGTGTACTTTAGAATCAGTTCCCCCTTGCACCATTCCCTCTCCTAGTATTTATACAAAACATTTTTATTATCCCGTGGTCCTCAACCACAGTGTCAAAGTCCCTCGAATATCCTACAAAATAATCCTTTAAAATGTCTAAGTGTCGAACTAGCCATACGGGCCTCCTGAGTGCTCGACCTCGACCATAGCTGAGCCACTCGCCGGCGTATTGCTTCCTATACGCGACTTCGGCCCGATTGACCCCTAGTCATTCTTCCTCAAGTAGACTTCTTTTGATCAGATTTCGACTCATACAGAGGTATCGTTGTGCATGTTATTTGCAGATGCCATTGTATTGAATGGTGAGACGCGAGGTTAGAGGTGTGGAGGCGAGTCTAAAGATTTCAAGTTGAGCAAGACCAAGACAGAATACTTGGTGTATAAGTTAAGTGGTGCAACTCAGGGAGTGGAAGGGGAGGTGAGGCTAGATTCACAAGTCATCCCTACGAAAGGAAGTTTTAAGTACTTTGGGTCTATTATAGAGCAAAATGGAGAGATTGATGAAAATGTCACACGTCGTATTAGGACGGGATGGATGAAATGGGGACTTTCTTCCGGCGTTTTCTGTTAGAAGAAGGTGCCAACAAAATCTTAAAGGTATATTCTATAGAATGGTGGTTAGACTGACTGTGTTGTATGGGGGCTGAGTGTTGGCCAGTGAAGAGTTCTCATGTCCAGAAGTTGAAGGTAACAGAGATGAGAATATTGAGATGGATGTATCGGCACACCAGGTTAGATATAATTATAAATGAAGTTATTCGAGGCAAGATGAGTGTGACCCCTATTGAGGACAAGATGCGGGAAGCGAGCCTTAGATGATTTGGACATGTGAGGAGGAGAAACACAGACGCCCCGGTAAGGAGGTGGGAGAAGTTGACATTGGAGGGCCTAAGGAGAGGTAGAGATAGGTTGAAGAAGAATTAGGGGGAGGTGATTAGGCATGACATGGACGCATCTATAGCTGGCCGAGGACAAGACTCTTGATAGGACAATGTGGAAGTCGAGGAGTAGGGTAGTAGGTTAGGTAGCCTAGATTGTTCATACTGGTAGTCTTAGTACGCACTCTAGCATTCTGTTAGTATTAGGTTTCTGTGACTACTTGTCGTTTATTGCATTTCGGCCATCTTGCTATATTGTTGTTATTTATGGTGCTTTTACATGGTTTCTCAGTATTGTTCCTTCTTATTATTTTTCTTCATTAATGTGGTGCTTATGTTTTTCTGAGCAGAGAGCATTTCTTATCTTTGCCAAAAAAAATGTCATACTTTATTATTTGAATACACTTTAACTTTAAACTTCATACTTACTCTTAAATTGAAACATAGGTAGTATTTATCAATATGCATGCTGAAGCCTAAAAGTTGCTATAATCAGAGTCAATCTCTTGCTTAGACAGAAATACATTTGCCAATTTTCAAACTGTATGATGAAAGCTAGGTCAAGATTATATAACTTAATTTGAGTTTCGACCTTTGATTGCGTCTTAATTTGTCAATCTTCCTTTGGCGAGAACAGTGAGAACATGTACTCTAGAATAGGCTAGAAACCAATTCTACATTATGACCACATCGTGAAGAAAAATTTTCTGTTGATGAGATCAGCGGTGGATGTAGGGTTGTAGTATCGGGTTCACACAAATCCAATAATTTTATCTTAGGATAAGAATTTATGTATAAAATTATATCAAATAATTGACATGAATCTATAACTTTAAAAGTTGAATAAGTTTTAGTTAAAATCTTAATAATTGAACCACAAAACTTAAGACTAGACTCAACTCATATCTTTCAAAATAACTAGGGGCGTCTCTATGTGGAGGAGCATGGTGGACGTGGATCCATGCTCCTCTTCTTATACTATATAGAACAATAGTATTATATTTATTAAAAATTACTTAAATACTAAATTGCTCGAATTCGGGTACAAATATCCAATACAGGCACGGATCCTAATGTCGGATATATTCGGCAAAATCTAAATTTTAAGATTCGGGGGTACGAAACCAGGTATAGATACCTGTGCGGAGATTCGACTAAAAACATTCAAAATTATAAAAAAAATAGAGCTATAAATACAAACTCAAAACACGACCCCTTGAATTGTTGGTTTTTCTAGAACACAAAGCAGCAAATATGAGACAAAAATACTACAATATTGAAGGTATGCTATTTCGCATGTCTTAAGTATGTTATATTTTTAATTTTGAGAAATCAAAATCTCAATTTCTCCAAAATTTGTCGATGGACTCAGGTCAAAGTATCTGAAGTTAGTTGATCGAATCTGGAACGTATCCCGCTCCCGCATCCGCTCCCGTTAGTGCCGAGACGAATGTGACACCAAAAACAAAGAGTTCGCGTAATATGGCTTATATATGTGTGTGTGTGAGCGCGCGCACTTAAACTTAAAGAATTCTATGGTGCAATGATTATTAGTTGGTACAATGAAGCTAGGGTCAAATCTCACGTCTATCTTGTTAGTTTTTTCTTTTGCTAGAATTGAGCTTAGGGTTTCAAATCTTGCTTTTATGAGCTTGTATAGCATTCTCTTCTTGTGTCTTAATTAAGTATATTTTTTATTTGGTTTATTCATCTCCAAATCCACATTGAAATAAAGAAAAAATTTGATTTGAACCTATAATTCAAAATAGTAATGGTTTATAGTAATAACTTAAAGTTGAACTTGTCGTCTAAGTTAAATTTTGAATTCACTTCTTCGTGCATACATCTCGTTGAAATTCTGAATCTGCTTCTGAGGGAAACAAAGGGAGTTATGGGAGCGCCGCATGCGTTCTTTGAACAAAATGAATCTTGGGTTCCGAGCAAGAACAAGCAAGCAAGCAAGAGGGAGTAGTAAATGATCGATCACTAGCGTCCAATTCCTTTTGCATGCTTTTTGGGTCCTCTTAAATATCTGTCCTTGTATATAGACTTTACTACAACGCCCGCAGAGATAGACTCTGCGCTCAACAGTACACTGTACAGCAACAAAGATAGCAGCTGTTTGGATGGAACTAACTGCTGTTTGCAGAAGGGGGAAGGGCTGAAGGGGGAGAGGAATTAGGTGATTGACCATTGCTCAGATTTCGAAGAGAAACATTGCCACGTGAATTTGTGCAATTATTTACTGCCTCTGCTCTTTGCTCTTTTATTACCCTCCAATATTCCATCATCAGTTACGTCAATCTTCAAACTGATTAATATTTCTAAAAATTTTCGATTTTTTTGGAGTTCGGAAGGCAATGAAAAGAAGAATTAAGGACGTCAAATTTACTTCTTTTTTTTTTTCTAATTTTCCTATAGATATGACATCTCGTTTAAAATGGTAATACTTATATTTCCATTCCGTCAAGTTAGATAAATTTTCATATTTGTTCAATCATCAGTGTCCTTATTATTAATTTAAGTTTGATGTACCATTTGGAAGATAAAAGTTCGATAAAATATTCAATGAAGGGGGCACTAGCAGTGTAAAAATAAGATAAATCGTAAATCATGAAAAATATAACAACAACAGTAACAAAATCAGTGTAATTCTACATATTAAGGTCCAGGAAAGATAGATATGCGTTGACCTTACTTTTACAAGACTCTTACCGATGAATCCGCAACTAAATCAAAAGAGGAAAAAAGCAGAAATAACAATTGGTAACAACAACGAGATGGGTGATAAGGTGACATGGAGATAGAATAATTGATGCAAACGAATCAACAAATAGCAAAAAAAATATGCACAAAATTAATACTAATGCAACCAGCATGAAAGGAGACACACATGCCTATGCACTAGCCTTCTACTCATTCTATAATTTTCACACTCTCCTATCAAGGATCATGTTCTCAGTAAGTTGAACTTGTGCTATGTCCTCCCTAATCACCTTTCCCCAAAACTTTTTAGGCTTACCTCTACCTCTTCTCAGCCCCACCGTGGCCAACCTGTCGCACCTTCTTGCCGGGGAATCTATGCATCTCCTCTTCATGTGTCGTACTATCTGAGTCTAACTTCCTAAATCTTGTCATCAGGGCCACTCCCACCTTGACCCGAATACCATCATTCCTAATCTTATCTCTCATAATATGGCACACATTCATCTCTGTATCCTCATTTCTGCTACTTTCATCTTCTGAACATGGTTGTTTTACATGCCAATACTCTGCTCGATACAATATAGTCGGTCTAACCACTACTCTGTAGAACTTACATTTAAGTCTTTGAGGTAACTTCTTATCACATAGAACCTCGTAAGCGAGTATCTATTTCATCCACCAAGCTCCAATCCGTTGTGACATCTTCATCAATCTCTTCATCACCTTGAAGTATAGATCGAAGGTACTTAAAACTGCCTTTCTTGGGGATGACTTGTGACTCCTGCCTCACTTTCATGTCCGCCTCATGAGTCACATTGCTGAACATGCATTCTAAGTATTCTGTTTTAGTCCTACTCAACTTAAAACCTATTGACTCCAGAGTCTATCTCCAAATTTCCAGCCTCGCTTTAACACCGTCTCGCGTTTCATTGATCAACACTGTGTCATTCGTAAATAACATGCACCATGGCATCTCCCCTTGCATGTGCCACGTAAAATCATTCACCGCCAAGGCAAATAAAAACGGGCTAAGAGCGGATCCCTGATGCAATCCCATCACAACTGAAAAGCATTCTGAGTCTCCTCTCACTGTCCTAATCGGGTCTTAACTCCATCATAAATATCCTGAATCACCCTAACGTATGCTACATACACACATCTATCCTCCAAACATCTCCAAAGAACTTCCATCGTGACTTTGTCATAAGCTTTCTCTAGGTCAATGAATACCATGTGCAAATCCCTATTCCTTTCCCTATACTGCTCCACTAGTCTCCTAATAAGGTGAATGGCTTCAGTGATCAATTGCCCCAGCATGAATACAAACTGGTTCTCGAAAATAAACACACTTTTCCTCACCCTAACTTTCACCACCCTCTAACAAACTTTTATAATGTGGCTTAGCAGCTTGATACCCCTATAATTGTTGCAATTGTAAACATCACCTTTATTTTTGTACACCAAAACCATTGTACTCCACCTCCCTTCTTCAGGCATCTTCATCGTGTAAAAGTGATATTAAATAACCTAGTAAGCCACTCCAAGCCTGCTCTTTTCCGCGTATACTTCCAAAATTTCACAATTATCTCGTCTAGCCCCGTCGCTCTACCCCTGCTCATCTTACGCATAACCCCCACAATCTCAACAACCTTGATATGCTTGCAATACCCAAAATCTCGATGAATCTCGGAGTACTCCAACTCCCCTAGCACAATGTTTCTATCCCAATCTTCGTTTAATAGTATGTGAAAGTATATTTGCCATCTTCGCTATATATGATAATAGAAAAAAAATATCTTGTTGATAATAATGATAATTTTACTTCAATCATGAGCTTAGTTGTTACTCCAACAGTAGAAAGATTGGAAATGGAAAAAAATGGAGTTCTACAAAAGGCAAAGTTAAAGTTAATTTGACATTGGGTTGGTTGAGATTTGAAAAAAGGTAATATTAAAAGTTAAAGTTAAAAAAAGGTATGTGTAAGTTAAAGTTGTTTTAGACATGAAAAAACAAGCTAAGTTTTGTAATTAAAAACTTGAAAAAGTCCTAAAACTTCTTTTCCAAATTTCAAAATTCATATTCCTAACTTGAAGTTGAAAAATGGGTCAATTTAATAACACTTATTTGAAACAATCTTAAAATCTTTGAGCCAAAATCTTTGGCCAATGGGGCTAGTGTATGGAGCAGCGCCATATCATGTTAAGCGTATTTACTGCCATTACTGGTATCTCGGAGATGCACACACAAGAAGAAGCTAGATTCTAATTTTTGATGGGCAATAAAATACACAAACGAAATCGACGAGAAATCGTGAATCTCCGGATAAGCTCAACTTTGTTCAAGGGACTTGTTAATGGGTTATTGCATGGAATACTGGTGTGGGGGCTTGTTGTTCGTGATCAAAATTATTGGATATGAGAAAAATAAGTCTAACATTATGAAAAAGGAGCTACGTTAACTATACAATTACTCTTAATGGTGTGACACAAGGAACGTCATGCGAACTTGACCACACTATATATCACACTATGGTAGGAGTACTATCTTTGAGAGAACTAATTTATTTTATTTAATTCATGTTTCGAATGTTTTCTCTAAATATAGTGTAATAATAAAAAATTTTAATTCTTAATCTCTTTGAAAACCAAGTCGACTAAAATGGGAAGGAAAGAGTATTCTGAAAAACTTTCTTAAAATTTCAAGATATTTCACTCAATAGTATAAACGTTTATTTACCATATTTCTGCTTAGACACATTTCCAAGAGATGAAAATATCTATGAGAATGACTAATTTATTTCGATCTCTAGCTTCCGTCGGTGACAAAAGCAGCACATCAGTGATAATTAAAAGTTGGACGAACAAATCCCAGTATCAGTGTAATTTGAGATCTGCTTGTGTAGTCGATAGATTTTTAGACAATAATGCAATATGCATCCGAAATTTAACTAGCGTCCGGA
Organism: Nicotiana knightiana; assembly: GCA_005239525.1. Taxonomy (NCBI): domain Eukaryota; kingdom Viridiplantae; phylum Streptophyta; class Magnoliopsida; order Solanales; family Solanaceae; genus Nicotiana; species Nicotiana knightiana. The sequence goes on along the minus strand of ML418878.1, from coordinate 11,035 downwards.
CATAAATTTGGTTGAAACTTGAAAAATGAGTTTTTGAAGATGAAATAAAAAATATTTTTTGAAAGTTGAATTTGTGTTTGGACATACATTTTACTTAAAAAAAAATTTAAAGTTTTGTGAGTAGAAAACTTCAAAAACCACGCTAGAGCTTATTTTGGGATTTGAAGATTTTGTTTTCAAAATTTACCAAAAAATGATTAAAATTAATCTATAAACAAACAGATGTTTGAAAAAAAATTTATAATAATAATAATAATAAAAGCTTCCAAATTTTATGACCAAACGGAGCTTAGATCTAATAGTCAATAAAGTGAATGAGAGTTATAATATCTAAATTTAAGTCATAGCATATACGAAAAAAAGTTAATGGCAGATTACCTGATACATGTGTGTGTACAAAATAACCATTATTTCAACGTGATAAACGAAGACAGACAAACCTTATAGTAAAAGATAAAGGGAAACAGTCCGAATTTCCCTTAATTTGTAATATTCGAAAATTGATCAATTTTAATTGTAATACATCATACTTTGGTCAATTACTACTTTTATTGTTAGCAAATCTTTTCATATTTTCTTTGTAAGTAATCGATCTGCAAAGTGAAATAAATGAACTCTAACTTTCCTAGTTTTTCGAGAATAAAGGTCAAATTCACTTCACTTTTGATTAATTATAATTTAAAATTAAACCTTTGGTTGAAGTTCCGTTAGGGGTGAAGGGCAAATACAAAACTTTTCCCAATTGCGAGAGTAATTCACAATCAAAAGTTTAACGAATGGAAAACATATTCGATCGAGTAAATTTGACCTTTTTTTTTTTTTTTTTTTTTTTTTTGAAAAATGATTTATGGACGACAATGAAAAGGGTGTCTGATATGAATCGTACGGTATGAAGTAAAAATTCAAAGGATGGAGTTTGCTTAATTTCCCATTTTGGTGCGTCTTTATCACCAGCTTTTTTGACATTTTGCCAAAGTACTATGTAATGGACAAAGATCCAACAGAAGAGTAACATGTACACTGGCGGTAGTGAACTGTTATTCTTTTATTATGTTGGATTGACTGCAGGTTTTTCGAGCTACGAGCCCTTCCCTAACCAAGTATTTCATCTGGTTTGTTTATTTAGTTCCTTTCCAACCAAATCGATCGTACTCTGGAACTTGTTGACATCATATAGAAAAGGAAGAATTTCTTTGTTGTATATATTTTTGTTTTTCTAATTGTTGTGATTATGTATTTCTTGAGCCGAGAGTTTATATAAAATAATTTTTTTGCATTTATACTATTATCGTTAGATTCTGCTTATAAGACTATATAAGGTATGATGTTGTTTCTGATGTATGTATTTTTGTTTTTTCAGTTCAATTCGAACCAAATCGTACTTGACTTTCAGCTGCTTATGTTCAGAAAGGAAGAATTGCACTCGCCAAAAAAGGAAAAAAATAAAGACACTTCCATATTTAATTTCAAATGGTACATGCAGCGGCCCTAAGAAGAAAATTTGATATGATTTAATTCTAAACGCTTAAAAGCATTTTAATACTATTAGGACATGGGATAACTGTTTTTGACAAGTAAAATTAGTAATTTGAAAAAGAGAGTAAGCTATTTGTTTTTTTTTTTGGCAATAATCTGTGTATATTACCATAACAAACCAAACGATTTACAAACTAAGAGCATCCGGCTGTTCCAATCTTCTAGGATCAGAATCTCTCTTGATCTCAAAAAACAAACAATAACAAAGAAATCAAACTGTTATCAGCTTTAACAACTCTAACTACATAGGCTCTGTATCTAAACTGAGCAATTTCTAGCTCTTCTAGATCCTGCTACCATACTAATCCCTTCTCCCTAAGTTCCTTCTTAATTTGTACCTCTATAAATACAGTAAATGCTTCTATTTCGAGCTTGCCAAGTGTAGTATATTTTCGCACCAATGATTCTTGCTGCTACTTTCTTTCTGAATTGCCTCCGGTGCCTAAACTCCCGCTAACAGTATAGGATGGGATAGTTATTCCTGACCAATTGACCAGTGCCACCTTTATATTCTGGATCCAAATACAATCCACAAATAGATGTTGGTAGTCTCAGGTACTCCACAATCACATAGTATGCAATTGAGGTCCCCATTGATAGGGATGTTCAACCTCATCAGTCTTTCTTTAGTCATTAGCTTGTCTTGATATGCCAGCCAGGTAATCACTCTTTGTCTTGGCAACATTACAACATTCCATATAAGCTTGATAAGTAGGGATTCTGACTGCTTATTTGCTCTCTTTTACTTGTGTTTTGACCCAAAAATGCTTAAAGGTATTCCCGAAAACTAATGAAACGTGCTTTCTTACAGGAATATTAGGAAATGATCTAAATAACTGAAAATCAACTCAAAAAGGAGAAAAATTGGACAAGGACCAAAACAAGGCAAAAAAGGGCACAACGTTGACCACACAATATTGTGTGCGGCCGCAAACTCTGAAGGAACACTGATGATATTTCCTCACAAAGTGCGGACCGCACAATTATTGTGCGGCCGTAGAAAACAAGCTTCAGAGAACATGAATTTTGGAGATTGAAGATGTGCGGACCGCACTATTATTGTGCGACCGCACTCATAATTGTGTGGCCCGCAAAAAACCAGAATCAGAGAGCAATGTTTTTGGAAGATTGTAGATGTGCGTACCACACTATTATTGCGCATCCGCAGGAGGCTAAAGTGCGGCCGCACTCACAAATATGCAGTCTGCATAATGAAGGCCATCTCCGGTCCAAGTCCAAGTGTGCGTCCGCACTCACAAATGTGCGGTCCACACAATTAAATGAAGTGTAGCCGCATTCCAGTTTTATGCGACTGCAGAAAGCCCAATTGACCAGTCAAACCAAACATGCGGACCTCACATAGAATTGTGCGGTTGCACAACCTCTGCAGGGGCATTTTTATCAGATATTTTCAGCTTAGTATAAATAAAACTTTTTGTCATTTTTAGGCAAAGTTGTGTAAGTTGGGAGTACCTGAGCCGTTTTTATTTACTGTATTGGGTAACATTGTACTAGATTAGCTTTTAAACATAAGATTTTCTCTCTTTAATAAATTATTATGCATTCTATCTTAGTTTCTTCTTTAATTTCTTCATTTTTTATGAGTAGCTAAACCCTTAGCTCAGGTTGTGACTCAACACTAGTATGGGTACTTAGTGGTTATTGATTTAGGGCTTATTTATGATTGGATATATGATATTTAGCCTTGTTCTTTCTTGAATTCTAGAATTAATGGTTGCAAACATAAAAACTTGGCTAAGTAGGAATTGAGGTGAACTCAAGAAATTGATATCCCCAATTAAAGGGTTGAACCTAGAGATAGTAAGACCCGACTAGAGTATTTATCACTTGATTTGTGAAATAACCTTTTGGATTTGAGAAATCCAAATCGGGCAAAATCACTCAAACAATCGAGAAGTATAGAGTGAGTAATTGCGTGTGATTGCTATATTGTATCCCGATCAATCAGATATTTCCTAAAGCTCTAAATCAGTTAGGTAACCAACTAGGCGGAAGTCGCAACCCTAGATCTTTCACAACTTGATAAACAACCAAAACCAAAAATATTGTCTCTTAGCTTTACTATTGCAATCAATAGAGTAAAAATTAGAAGTAGAAACAACAATTGTCAATATGGAAGTGTAATTTAGGGCATATCATACATTCACACTAGGTGTATACCTAATCCAAAATCTAACTCCCTATGGATTCGACCCCGACTTGCATTGGGTTTTTATTATTGCTTCGACCGTCTCATAACCTATATTCGTGGTGTGAGTTTGGGTGAGATATTATTTTTTGCACCATTGGCGGGGAGTTAAACAAATTTAGCTATATATCTAGGTTTTTGTGTGATTTGTCTTCTTTTCCTTCCGAGTCAGTAATTTTGTTTTTGAATTGCTTATAGGTACGAGAATGGCTCTCAACAATGAACCCATCGAGAATTTTTCATTGGAGGAGGAAGTGGACGATGATCAAGTAGATGAGGTTCTCCCCGAACCTCAAGCAAATAGGCGAGGCATACCACCTCATGATAATGTTCCCATCCCTCCCCCACCCCCACCAAGAGCGCCAGCGCACCGGGTGTTGCCTAACGAGGGTTATGCAAGTGCTATAGTCCCGCCCCGTATTAGGGCGAGCAACTTCCAAATCACCAACGTGATGCTTACACTACTTGAGCAACGAGGATTCTTCACTGGTGCTCCAATCCAAAATGCTTATAAGCATCTCAAGGGGTTCGTCGATACTTGCTGGGGGAGCAAGCAAACAAATGTTTCCGAGGATGCACTGCGTTTGAGGATATTTTCCTTTTCTCTATGGGGAAAGGCATTGTATTGGTTAGAGAGATTACCCAATCATTCCATTCATATATGGGATGAGTTAGTCGAAATATTCATTGCCAAATTCTTCTCTCTGGGGCACATGGCTACACTATGGGGTGAAATTCTAACGTTCAAGTAAGAGCCCAATGAGCCATTGCACGAGATTTGGGAAAGATATCGTACCATGGTTAAAGAGTGCCCGAATTATGATATGACCGAGGCCATGATCCAACAAACCTTCTATAGGGGGGTCAACACAACAAATCAATGTGTGATAAATCAACTCGCCAGCGAGAACTTCATGAACACACCTTATGCCGAAGCTTGTGAAATTTTGGATGAGATGGCGGATACCTTGTCGGCATGGCAAAGTATAGCCAATGTTCCTCAAGGTGACCCAAATTTCATTCACCTACACAAGGATCTACATGATCATGGGCAAGCTATTGTCGAGTTGATAACCACAATGAATCAATTGGCCAAAGCTCAGCTTCAACAAGTTCAAGGGCCGAAACAAGTGAATGTGATGAAAGGTGTGAATATGATGATGAACAAGAGACGGCAAAGAGGTCAACAAGTACAAAGTCATCCGGAACAATTCATACAAGATGATAGTGGTTATGACCAAGGTGATTCATTTAATGAGCAAGAAGAAGAAGTGAAATATGTCAACAATTATCAAGGCCAAAGAAACAATGCTCAAGTCCAAAATCAACAACAATAGCGATCGCAAGGAAATTGGAACTACCAAGGCCACCAAGGAAATTGGAGTGCTGGTAACAACAATCAAGGTAATTGGGGAAATAATAATAATCAAGGAAACTGGAGGAATCAAGGTAACCAAGGAAATTGGTGAGGCAATAATCAGGGTAATTAGGGTAGCAACAATCAAAGCAATTGGGGAGGCAACAACCAAGGGGGTTGGAACATAATAACCAAGGGAATCCGGGGTCGGGCTTTCAAAGGCCCCCGATGTATTAACAACCAAGAAACCCACCTCCATATCCGTCTCAAGGTTCTAGTTCATCCAATAATGAAATAGGTCAGATTCAGAATATGTTCAAATAAATAATGGAGAAAAATGCCGACTCTGATGCTCAAATAGCCTCCCACAACACTTCAATCTGTAATTTGGAATTTCAATTGGGGAAAATCTCGCAAGATTTAAACACTCATCCTAAGGAGGCACTACCTAGTGATACAGTGGTGAACCTGAAGAGTGGGAAAAACACGGGACATTCCATGGTCGTAACCACGAGGAGCGGAAGAGGTGGAGATGCAACCACCTCAAATCAAAGAAGAATTGTGGACGATGATGTGTTGGTTCAAGAAGATGAGACTCCAAGTAATGTGGTTCAAGATAATGAAGAAGTGAGAATTGACATTAATGAAAGTGTGGAGGAGACTCAAGAAGAGGTGAACCCGTATAGGGAGCACGTGATTGACATACCGGAACCGGTAGTGCAAAAGGCCAAAGCACCAATGCAAAGGCCTCCTCCTCCGTACCCTCAAAGGTTCGCAAAGCAAAATAGTGAGAACCAATTCAAGAAGTTTATTGATATGATGAAGATTTTTTCCATTAATGTGCCGTTAGTTGAGGCGTTGGAACAAATGTCGGGTTATGCAAAGTTCATGAAGGATTTGGTAACAAAGAAAAGATCAATGAATTGTGAGACTATCAATATGGCATATCAAGTGAGTGCTATTGTGCACTCAATGGCTCTGAAATTGGAAGATCTCGACGTTTTCACAATCCCTTGCACTATTGGGAGTGCCGACTTTGCCAAAGATCTATGTGATTTAGGGGCAAGTATCAACTTGATGCCTTACTCCGTGTTAAAAACGTTGGGAATTGGGAAACCAAGACCCACATCTATGAGGTTGAAAATAGTGTATCAGACTATGAAGAGACCATTGGGTAATATTGATGATGTGTTAGTTCGTGTTGATAAGTTCATCCTTCTGGCTGACTTTGTGATTCTTGACTGTGAGGTTCACTATGATGTGCCTATTATCTTGGCAGACCTTTCCTTGCTACGAGGAAGGTTCTAGTTGATGTGGAAGCCGGTGAGTTCACTTTCCGGATGGGTGAAGAAAAAATGGTTCTCCATGTGCACAAATCGATGAGGCAACCAAATAGCAACGAAGTTTGTTCGTTTGTGGACTTAGTGACCGAAGTGATTGTTGATGATGCTAGTGCTGTGATGAATGTTGAGGATACATTGGAAGCTGTGTTACTTAATCATGATGAGGATGAGAAGGAAGGCTGCGTGGAATGTGTCAATGCTTTGCATGGAATGGGGTCATATACTTATTAACCCCGAAAATTGTCCTTAGATCTTGAGAACCGGAAGACTCCTACAACAAAGACCTCAATGGAGGAGCCTCTCACTTTGGATTTAAAGCCTTTGCCTTCATATCTCAGGTATATTCTACTTTGGCGGTGCTCCAAAAGTGGAAACAATCTCTAGGATGGACATTGGCGAATATTCGAGGTATAAGCCCCGCCTTTTGCATGCACAAGATCATTTTGGAGGAGGATGCCAAACCCTTTTGTGGAACATCAAAGAAGATTAAATGAAGCAATTCAAGAGGTAGTGAATAAGGAGATCTACAAATGGTTGGATGCCGGGGTTGTTTACCCCATTTTCGATAGCTCGTGGACCTCTCCGGTGCAATGTGTCCCAAAGAAAGGGGGCATGACTGTGATAACAAATGAAAAGAATGAATTGATCCCCACAATAACTGTCACAGGGTGGAGAGTGTGCATGGACTATAGGAAGCTCAACAAAGTCACTCGGAAAGACCATTTTCCGCTTTCATTTCTTGATCAAATGCTGGATAGGTTGGACAAACGTGCTTTTTATTACTTCCTGATGTTACTCTGGTTACAATCATATTATTATTACTCCCGAAGACCAAGAGAAGACCATTTTCACTTGTCCCTATGGTACTTTCGCGTTCTCGTGGATGCCATTTGGGTTATGCAATGCACCGCCGACTTTTCAACGGTGTATGATGGTAAGATGTGAGGCAACAAACTTGGTTCTGAATTGGGAGAAATGTCACTTCATGTTCGAGGAAGGCATTGTCATTGGCCACAAAATTTTAAAGCATGGTATTGAGGTTGATAAAGCCAAAATTAAAGTGATCTCCAAACTCCCTCCCCCTACATCCGTGAAGGGGCTGAGGAGCTTCTTGGGTCATGCAAGGTTCTATTGCCGATTCATCAAGGATTTTTCTAAGGTGGTAAACCCCTTGTGCAAACTTTTGGAGAAGGATGCCAAATTCCATTTCAACGAAGATTGTATGAAGGCATTCGAATTACTCAAGTATAAGTTGACTACTACTCCTATTATCACCGCACCAAATTGGAGCTTACATTTTGAGCTCATGTGTGATGCAAGCGATGTAGCGGTTGGAGCGGTATTGGGGCAACGTATCAACCAAAATCCTCCATCTGGTATACTATGCTAGTAAGACCATGAATGATGCCCAAGCCAACTACACAGTTGCCAAAAAAGAGCTCATTGCTATTGTCTTTGCTATGGAGAAGTTCTGCTCATACTTGATGGGTACAAAGGTGATTATTCACACCGACCATGCTGCACTTCGATATTTTATGAGCAAGAAAGATTCTAAAGCAAGATTAATGTGGTGGGTGCTTCTTTTACAAGAGTTTGATCTAGAGATTCAAGACCTCAAAGGGAGTGAAAACCAAGTGGCGGACCACTTATCTCGTTTGGAGGAGGAGGGGAGGCCAAATGATGGCCTTGAGATAAATGATTCATTTTTCGACGAGCAACTCCTAGACATTTCTATGACCGGGATGCCATGGTTCGCTGACTTAGCCAATTATATTGTGAGTGGCATTGTATCAGATGAGTTCTATTCAAACCAAAGGAAGAAAACCAAACGGGATTGCCTTGACTATTATTGGTATGAGCCTTATCTCTTCCGGATTTGTATCGGTGGTGTGATTCGACGATGTGTGTCGGAGGAAGAACAATTGGGAATTCTTGAGGCTTGCCACTTTTCTCCATATGGTGGTAAAAATGGTGGAGCTAGAACGGCTACAAAGATGTTGAGTTCTGGATTAAATTGACCTGCTCTTTACAAGGACGCTAGTGATCTTGTGAAGCATTGTGATGAATGTCAAGCACTGGTGGGATTTCTAAGAAAAATGATATGCCTCTCACCACCATTTTGGATATTGACATTTTTGATGTGTGGGGAATTGATTTCATGGTTCCATTCGTGAGCTCTTGTGGGAACACTTACATATTGGTAGTTTTGGATTATATGTCAAAATGGGTTGAGGTCGTGGCTTTGCCCAAAAATGAAGCTCGGAGTGTGGTGGCATTTTTGAAAAAGAACATTTTCACAAGGTTTGGCACTCCAAGGGCCATTATTAGTGATGGGGGATCACACTTTTGAAACAAAGCTTTTAATACTTTACTCTCAAAGTATGGTGTCACTCACAAAGTATGGTGTCAACCCCCTATCATCCTCAAGCAAGTGGACAAGTTGAAGTCTTCAACCGGGAGATCAAAAGCATTTTGTCAAAGACCGTGAATGCCAACCAGACGGATTGGTCGAAGAAACTTGATGATTCTCTTTGGGATTATAGGATAGCTTACAAAACACCAATTGGTAGGTCTCTGTATCGGTTAGTGTTTGGGAAATAATATCACTTTTGGTAGAACTTGAGCACAAGGCTATGTGGGCATTGAAGAAGATTAATCTTAAGTGGTATGTCGCCGCCAACTTAAGGGTGGCACAATTGAATGAGCTTCATGAATTCCAGTTCCATGCATTTTCAAGTTCGTCTTTGTACAAAGACAATATGAAGTACCTCCATGACAAGTATATCCGGAATAAAGAGTTCAAAGATGGCGATCTTGTGCTATTGTTCGATTCTCGGTTGTAGATGTTTCCGAGAAATTTGAAATCCAAGTGGAATGGCCCATTTGAAGTTGTGCATGTGACACCCTTTGGTGCATTAGACTTGAAAAAAAAGGATGAAGTGTTTAGAGTCAATGGTCATTGGGTGAAACATTATCTCGGCAAGGTTGATGATGGCCACGTTGTGTCATTGCATCATTTCAAGTGATTGATGGTAACCTGCATCGTGCCGTGACGTTAAATCAGGCGCTTCTTGGGAGTCAACCCATGTTTCTTTTTTTTTTTTAGTTTTTTTTTTCTTCTTTTTAGTTAGGTTATGTTTTGAGCTAACTGATTTTGAAGTGAACTGCAGGAATGAGTGTGTATTGTAGGGACAACCTAGAAAAATTAGCAAAGTGTTGAACTTATGAAGAGCGCACCAAAATTATGTGGACCGCACAAAAATATTTGCAACCGCAGAGAAGGGTCTGCAGCTGCACAATTCTTTGTGCGGCCGCACAACTGGAGATCCAAAATCACCAACTCTTTCAAGTTGGAATTTGTAGAAAAATGGCGAAAATGCGGCTGCACACAAAATTATATGGACATCACAAGGATATGCGACCGCACTCATTTTTGTGCGGACCGCAGAGCGTAATTCATGTACAGGTAAAGAGTGCGGATCGCACTCAGGTAAGTGTTTGGTCGACTGAGTCAAAGTATAAATAGGGCTTTCACCATTATTCACACTTTACACTCTCTGAACTCCCAATCTCTAGAAAAAATTGTGCATCCCAAAAATAGTTCACAAATCACACTCAATTCATCAAGTTAGATTCTCACCAACACCATTCATTACTAGTATGTTCAATTCATGTAGATTTTTGTTCATTTTTCTCAATTTTTGTTTTTGTTTCCTTTGATTAGTTTAGTTAATTGTAGGCCTAAAAATGTCAAATGTGCTTAATATATTCTTCAAAATCATGTGGATAGCTTCATATATGCTCATTAGGGACTGGGTAGACAACTAATCTTGTCAATTTGTGCATACCATGTTGAATTTGTAAAAAAAAAGGCTAGAACCCTAATTTAGTGCCGTCACTGTTTGAATTGTTCGGCCGCACACGCTTTTGTGCGGTCCGCATAACTGGAAAATAGGGTAATTTGTTTGCTTGAATTGTGCGGACCGCACTCAAAATTCGGCGGTCCGCAGAAAAATTGTGCGGCCGCACTCTTAAACTTCAGAGAATCAGAAAACTCAGGTTTGGACTTGTGCGGCCGCACTCAAAATTGTGCGGTCCGCATTTAAGGTTGTGCGGACGCGCTCACAATTACATGGTCTGTATTCCAGGATGTGTGGCCGCACTTTAGAATTGTGCGGTCCGCACTAGACAGTCTGCGGTCGCACTCAGAATTGTGTGGTCCGCACTGTCTCTTTGATGACTGTTTGTCTGCAATTGTTCTACAACTGTTTTAATTTTTTTGAACTCAACCGACCTATATACTTTATATTGCATACAACAGTTAGATCACGAGGTAGAGGCGACACATCAAAGGAGAGAGGTGAATCCTCCTGAGGCAGAGGTAAATGCACTCATCCTCTGGGAGTGCAATCCAAACCTATTGCCAAAAAGCCTACCACCGGTAGATTAAGGGCCACAGAGCCCTAAGAATCCAGTTCATATGTCCCATCGGGGGAAGCCTCCGAGGTTCATTCTATAGAGGTCCATCCTGAGGCCCAATCCCAACCACCTCAACCCACTGGGCGCTATCAATTGCGCAATGAACCTACA